>CATIWR010043090.1:0-14852 GCA_949677035.1 Omphalea diandra
AGAATTTTATTGCTAGAACTGCAATTTACAACCTGCCAAAATCTATACAGTTAAACAACCCAGGAGCGCGATCTCCAGAGTTGTGATATTTTGTAAACTCGAGCAAGACTGTATTTCTGTATATTTCTACATATACCCTAATACCATTTGGCTGTAACTGCTGCACAAAAGGCTACTTTCCTAACCATGCAAATCAACCGGAGGCAAAACCAACCAATTAACATCTCTCGGGCAGCAAAATCTGCCCCTGGATGTTCCGCATCTAGTTAACACCGATTATATTCAAAGATAAACAAAAATGAAGTTTTAAGACTAAAGAGATAAAGAGTACTTGTCAGATGATTTCAGCTATTGACTATTATTGGCCTTGGCCAATAGACTTCATTGGATATGCGATTGGAGAGAACAAACAAACCTTGGCACCGTGTTCATAGCACTTGAGATATTTTTCATTTATGCCAGATTATGTGGAATTTTCCCTAAGCCTTCAATGTAGTTCTGGACGCCAAGATTGGGAGAATTCTGCAACTCAAGAATTGAAGGAAGCATTTCACAATCTGAAGCCAATCAGACATTACCCATTTATTTCCTGATGAATTTTGTTTGTTTCCCGATACCTTGGCAGAAGGCAGGAGAAAATTTTACCTTGTCCTGAATATATCAAAGCGTGACATGCAATACTGCCCAGGTTTTGTAACAGAAAGGTTGGCAGTTCTGAGGATGACCAAGTAACGTTAGAAATTACTTGACAACATTCAGCATTGTAACTTTCCCAACAATGTCTTCATGATGGTAAAATTTTGAAGATTACATAATTTGAGCTGTAAAATTGACAAACTTTGTATTAGTAACTAATTCTGTTCTTTATCCATGATTAATTCATCGAGAGGTAAAATATTTTGACAATGATCCAGAATCAAATATTTCTTCATTTCCACCTTCAGTTCCAATATCCGAGTCTCTTAGTGCTGGAATGCTTTGTCTACAAGGCTTCTAACCCTAAAGGAAGTCCTAGGATCTTCTGACAACTTAAGTATTGCATCTTTTACTATTCCGTAGTTCTTATCGAGAAGATCTGGAAACTTGTCCTTATCAACCATCTCTTTCAATGTCTCAAATGCCAAAGGGAGGTTTAAGTCAGCAAGGAAAGCACTTATCAGGGCTACAAAAACAGAAATGTCAGGTTCCATTTCTTTCTTTTCCATCTCGTGGAAATGAATTAGAGCTTCATTAGGCCTACTACACTTGCAAAGACCATGAATAAATGCCATGAAAGCAACTCCATTAGGGGTGCACCCTTTACTCCCCATTTCATTCCATAGCGTCATGGCATCATCAGGTCTTCCAACATTACATAACCCACTTATTAAGGTAGTGTATGTAAAGATATTAGGCTCCCTTTCCTTTACAGGCATACTAGAAAGACAAAGCAAGGCCTCATCGACACATCCAATTTTGCACCAACCGTCTATAAGCAAGTTATAGGTAACAACTGAGGGAACAAGACCCTTCATCACCATCTCAATGAAAAGATTCCGCGCTCCTGCAATTCTTCGGGCCTTACAAAGTCCTTTTATCAGTATGTTGTAACCAATCACGTCAGGACAATGCCCATGACTACAAATATTATCGAATAACTTCAAGGATTGATCCACTTCTCCAATTCCAATTAACCCATCCATTGCTGTAGAATAGGCAATTATATCAGGAAGAAAACCTTCTTGAATCATATCAGCAAGACATGCTCAAACTTCTATTGCCTTCCCATCTTTACACATTCTTCTTACCAGCAAGGTGTAATGTTTGACCCAAGGCTCATAGCCATGGACACACATATTCTTTAACCGATCAAGCGTTCCGGAAACATCCCCTCTCCTGCACAAGCACCCAAATATAGAGGTGTGAGTGAATTGGGTTGGCTTAAATCCAATCTCTTCCATTTCTCTGAAAAGCTCGTAACTTTCTTCCAATCTATCAGAACTGCAAAGTCCATCAATTAAGTTTTTATAGAGTACTAAAGGTCTACTGCAACAAGTTAAAGCCATATCTCGAAAAAGGCAAAGGGCCAAATCTAACTTGCCAGCTTGGACCAAACCATTAATGACGGTAGTAAAGCTAGCAGTATTAGGAGAAATCCTTCTTTTGTTTTGAAAAAACTTACATAACTCAGCATTGTCATCTTGTTTATTCCCCATCATTACCTGAAGAAGACAATAAGCTTTATCTGTCAAACCATTATTAACAAGAGAATTTAGAACAGCATTGCAAAGCAAAGTCTGAGCTTCTACATCCACATCCTCACGGATTTCGTCAAATATGCAGATCAATTCTCCTTCTTCAGAAAAAGATGATATGAGCTTAGAAACTATTTCAACGTCAGGTTGAATTTTGAACACCTTCATTTCTGAATACAAAGACAAAGCTTTGTCAAGCTCCTTATTCACGCAGAGCCCTCCTATTAGAACATCATAAATTGCAATATCAGGAGCCAAACCATATTCTTTCATCTTATCAAGCAACCGGAGAGCCTTCTCCACTCTAGACTGCTTTACAAATCAATGAATCAAATTACAGAATGTCTTCTCATTCACCCTAATATTTTGATCTTCCATTTTTTCGATCAACTCAAATGCCTTATCCACCTCCCCCCACTTGCTAAAAGATAGCACCAAGATAGAGAACACACATGAATCCGCCCAACCACGATCATAGATCTCATTAAAAACACGTAAAGCATCATCAAACCTCCCTACATTACAATAAATCTGCAACAGTGGCGTCAAAGTGAACTTATCGAATTCCCACCCATGATCACGCCATCTCTTTCAGTCTCATCTCAGCCAAACCAACATCACAAGATGATACACACTTAGCAATAGCCTCTAACAAACAATTATAGCTAGAAGCATTGGGCACACAAAGACGCCTCATCTGGAGTTGATCAAACAACACATTAGCCTCATGAGCCAGCCCAACACTACCAAGACATCTAATTAAGAAACCCAGAGCCCAGGACTCATCAGGCAGCGGGAGATCAAGATTTGAACAGATAAATCTTTCAGTGGGGCATTTTGTCGAGCACGCGATAGGATCGAGGCCATGGTGTTATAAGTATACATAGAATGCTTATAACCGCACTGGCTCGATGACCAAGAGAAAAATGTGAGTGCTATTTTCCAGTTCAGAGTGGATTCAACAACTTCGGGGTTTAGGAATGGAGCAAGAGAGAGGAAGTGTGGGTTGTCAGGTTGGAACGGGTGTTTGGTGAAGATGGAAATGAAGTCGCGGGTGATCGTGGTGAGATCATGTGGTGGAAGGATAGAGTAGGAGTTTCTTATGATGATGATTATACGATTCCGTTTGCAGAAGTTTTGGGCGATTTTCAGCGCCATGGATTTGTCAACCTCCAGCGTGTGTGTATATATATATATATTGTTGCCATTTGCAAACAAATTAATTTATTTGTTGACCTTATGGCATATTTGATTATATCAACAAATGAGAAATGAAATTTTATTCCTAATATAAGTTATTTTAAGATTTCAATATTTTAACATATGAAGAAATAAAATTTAAATATTAATAAAATTTTTATAATGAACTCTATATATAATAATCTTATATTTTATAAGTAAATAAAATAATTTAGAAAACAAAATTTTAAGAACAATGAGATATTTTAATCTTTTTGAAATCTCAAGTTTTTGAAGTAAATTAAGGTACCAAATATGAAAAATATTTTTTAATATACTAAACAAACCCTTAATATAAATTTTTTTTTTTTGTCTGAAGATACCTTCATAAAATCAAGCCCTGACGGACATCAAAAGTTAAACAGAGTATCAACAGGATGTTCAACCCAAGAAGTTTGACATATATCTTATATAGTTGATTTTGCTATCCAATATGCTACATAGTTAGCAGATCTTTTAACTAAAGAGATGGTAATAGTTAGCAGATCTTTTAACTAAAGAGATGGTAACATGTGGATGAAGGGATAGAAAATCAATAATACATAAAACCACTGCTTCAATCTCTCATACATGATAGTCATCAATATTGGGAATAGCCTTGAAAATAATTTCAAAATTAGTTTCCAAAATAATGGGTGTACTACCAAAAGAAATAATAAAATTGCTTTTACTTCTCCAATCAGGGGAATGATTGATGTGCAAGGGTATTCCTTCCATGCAAAATTCTTACTTTAGCATCCCTACATATCGCAGCAAGGCCAGTACTTTGGATGGATTAAATTCAACATCATAATTTATTTTAAGGGGTCCTAATAAGGGAGAAGACCAAGATGGAGAGATCGATGAGTGGTTTATTGGGATAAACAGCCTTGGATAGAGATTTGGGCATTCTTTGTTATCAGTACTCAAGTTTTGTATTTCCAATTATATGGAGGGGAATTAAAGCTTGAGCTTTAAAGATGAATGCATTCCCTGTCTTTTAAATTGATCATAAGAGCCAAATGGCTTCCCTAATCAGATTTTCCTTATCCTGCTTTGGTATTTTTAAACCAAAATTTACCTACCATACTCTAAAGGATACAACAGAGTTTACGTGAAGCTTTAAACCAAACATGTTAAAAAACCATGCAACTTTAGCATGTGGGTAGAAGAAAAGGATGTGCTCAATGTTAGTGATATGCCCTTGGCCAAATTTGTAAAATTAGTTTCTGGCAGACAAAAAAAAAAAAAATTCCAATCTTTCAATGGTGTATAGTTTCAGCATATAGTATCACAAGCATGGGTTCAATTAAGCTTCTTTCCCTCCTACTGTTCTTAGGAGTTCTGTATTTTACCCATTATCAAGCTGTTGCCTGCCCAAAAATTGAGAGTTCAAACACGACCTCACTAATCCGTCAGGCTAACTTTCTTCCTGGTTTAGAAAAGACCGTTGTGGATAGAAACGAGTAAGCTGTAATAGCAGAACCGGACATGTTGTCAGGCTCGATCTTCCTAATCCGTATCAAGATCCGTTTGATGGCAATAGAACAACGAATGAGTTGGATGGCAAGATTGATTCTCCTTTGCTTCATTTGATAGACTTGACTTACCTTGACTTCAGCAACAACAATTTTGGAGGTGTTCGAATTCCTACCTTCATTGGCGCGCCAAAGAAATTGACATATCTCTCTAGTACTTCTTTTGGTGGAACCATACCACCAACTTTAGCAAACCTCTCAAGCTTGAAGTTTCTTGATCTCAATAATGATTTTAGTAATTGATTCACGCAACAAAGCAAGAGTGACCTGTTGTGGCTTTCTAATCTTTCTTCCTTGAAATACCTTAGGTGTGGATCCTACCAAGGCTGCTAAATCCTGGCTTCAAATAATCAAAACAATTTGCCTTCTCTTTTGGAGTTGCACTTGGACCATCATGGACTTTCTAACCTTTCTTTCTCTTTTCCATCTTTAAATCTTACATCCCTTTTGTTTTTTGATCTTTCTGCCAATGTTTAAGCTCAACGATTCCTCAATGTTTGTTCAATATGACTGGCCTTGAATATATTTATCTCAACTCTAACATGCTCCAAGGCTAATTTTCGGATGCATTTGTGAACTTGAACTCCCTCCAATCTTGATTTGTCTAAAAATTCATACATCAAAGGCAAGTTACCTAAAAATATGCAACTTGCAGACATTGGAGCTTTCTATCAACAACCTTAGTGAGGAGAAAACTGATTTTGTAGATGGTTTATCTAAATCTTGCAATAGCAGTTTGGAGAGTTTAAGTCTTGGATATAACAACTTCGGTGGAAACTTACTAGTTTCTTTAGGATACCTTAAGAACTTAAAGCTCCTTCATCTTCGGCATTACTCATTCCATAGCGTAATTCCAATGTCAATCAGAAACTTATCAAATCTAGAGGAACTTTATCTCTTACATAATCAAATGATAGGAAGCTTGCATAAAGTTTGGGCCAACTTTCATCTCTGGTTGCGTTGGATCTATCTAACAACTTAGGGGAAAGTTATGTTACTGAAGTTAGTTTTGCCAACCTCTCAAGTCTAAAGGAGATTTCATTATACAAGGACTCCTCAAATATTTCCTTTGTTTTCCCCATTAGATTTGATTGGATTCCTCCTTTAAGCTCGCATTCTTCAGAATTAGATCCTGCTAATTGGGTTCAAAATTTCCTGCTTGGCTTAGAAATCAAAATGAGCTGACCACTTTAATACTCAATAATGCAAATATTTTAGACAAGATGCCAGACTGGTTTCGGCAGTTGGGCTTGCCTGTTAATGAACTGGACATTTCTTACAATGGACTAAGTGGCAGGATACCAAACACCTTAGGCTCTCGTATACCTACTGTTGTCGATTTAAGTTCTAACAGCTTTGAGGGTCCTCTCTTACTCTGATAATCTAACATGGAGAAGTTGTACCTGCGTGACAATATGTTTTTTAGTCCTATTCTTGATGAAATTGATAAAGTAATGCCTTTTCTAACTGATTTAGATATCTTGTGGAACTCTTTAAATGGAAGCATTCTCTTGTCCGTAGGTCATCTCACATCTCTTACAACTTTGGCCATCTCAAATAATAACTTGTCTGGTGAAATCCCTCAGGTTTAGAGTAATATGCTGCTTTTCTTGCACGTCCTTGATGCATCCAATAATAGTCTTTCAGGAGCAATACCTGTGAAAATAGATTCTCTTAATGCCCTAAGATTCTTGTTCTTATGTAATAATAATCTTTCAGGTCAACCCCCTGCTTCCTTGAAAAATTGCTCTCTCCTAGATAGTCTGATCTTGGTGACAATAAATCTCTAGAAATCCTCCAGCTTGGATTGGAGAAAGTATGAAATTGTTCTTGATTTTACGCTTGCAGTCCAACTTCTTTAGCGGCAGTATTCATTCAATAATATGTAGTCTTTTTATTCTTCACATATTGGATCTTTCACACAATAATCTATCAGGAAGAATTCCTTAATGTACAGGGAACTTGATTGGCCTAAAAACTGAGCTCACTGACAATGATACAGTAACATACCAGGGGTAGCTGCAGATAATTGCAAAGGGTAAAGTATTTGAATATAGTTCTACTATTTAGCTTGTCAATAGTCTATACCTGTCCAATAATTTTTTTATCAGCAGAGATCCCAATTAAGCTTACAAGCCTTGCCAACTTAAGCACATTGAATTTATCCATGAACCATTTGATAGGAATCATACTGCCACAAATTGAAAATTTGGGATGGATAGAAACTCGAGACCTACCAAGAAATAAACTTTTCGACACAATCCCACAAACAATGTCTTCAACATTTCTGAATCACTTGGATCTGTAATATAATAACTTGCAGAAATGATCCCTACTGCCAACCAATTCAAAACCTTCAACGATCCATCAATTTATGAGGGCAATACGACACTTTATGGACCACCATTACCAAAGGAGTGCGTAAATGATAATGGATCATCTCTATTTCCTGATGTGAAGAATAAAGACAATGATGATGAAAATGGAGATGGTTTAGACAAGCTGTGGCTCTTCCTTAGTATTGGACTTGGTTTCATTGTGGGATTTTGGAGTCTGTGGCACTTTGATCATCAGAAAGTCTTAGAGACTTGCTTCTTTCAGTTTCATTGATTAAGAGACTAGAGACTTGCTTATTTCAATTTCATTGATGGAAAGAAAGAATGCACTTTCTTGCATTCTTGTCAATAGTTGAGCATTGAATACTAAATAATTGTTGCTTATCTATCAACAGCATGTGGTTGCAAGAGGTAAAACAAGAGCAATAAAAGAAACGTTTACTAATTATTTACATGGAACTTTAATATATATGCAATTTCATCATATAAATTCATTAACATGCTCAGACAATTTTACAAGCTTCATAAGTGGATTGATGTGAAATTAATGCAAATTTAATTTCATAAGTTTAAAAATGAAAAGAAATCAACAATTAAATCTTGAATGAATGAAATTGTTAGTATATACGTAATATTTTATAAAACTTATAGTAGATATATCATTCTATTTAGGACTATTTTGATGAATATTACTAGGTAAAAAGAGAAAAAAAAATGTTGTATTTGTATTTAAATAAGATGTTAAAATTTATTAATAAACTAAATGTGATTATTAAAGATTTAATTAATCATGGAATATCATATACGTATATTTGCTTTTTTATCTTTTCCGTCTTTTACTTGTACTAACCTATATAAGTATTTTATCTAAATAAAATTTTAAATATTATATATTTAACTTACCACATAATTTATTTTTATAAACTAAAAGAATGAAGTAGTATATTATGATAAAATTTAGGGGGATTTTTGTATTTTGGCCAGATTAGCAGATTTTGTTGGGTTTCATTTTGGCACGTATATTATCCATTCCCGCCAATGATAATCTAATCTAAACCAAAACCGCCACTAATGCCTATGCCTTTCCTCCTCTCCCTCCGCCCAACTCCCTCCTTTCCCCTTATCACCTGCCGCCTATCTTCCTCTTCTCCACCTCTACCTCCACCTCCACCACCGCTACCGAACCTCAACGCAACCACCGCCCTCCACTGCTCTCACTTTCAATCGTACCTTCCTCACCAATATACTCTCTTTTCCTCCAATTATTCTTTTAATTCACTTGTTTTTACCCCCTTTTTCTTTTCTTGGTTCAGGTGCTCTGGATGCACGCAAGAATTTAATTTCCACCGTCCGATCATTGTCGACGAGGTTGCTGAGTTTTTCAAGAGGATTGGAATTTCGGACTTCACTTTTGATAGTTCTAGATTGGTTTTTGCCCTAATCATTTCACGCCTTTGTTGTTGTTGTTGTTGTTGCTCTTATTATTATTATTATTAATTTTGTCTTAATTGGGTTTTAATTCTGTGCTTCACGTGTACAGTGGGGATGGAGGTGTCGCGCAAAACTAGCCGTTCGCGGTTCCTCCATGAACCCTCTGATTGGTCTGTACCAGGAGGGCACTCATAATGTAGTAGACATTCCCAATTGTAAAGGTTAATACCGCAAAAATGATTTTCGCCCTTTTTAAGATGCAACTAATAAATGTTGACTCTTTGTTTGTTTCAATGCCTGTGTTTAAGGGCCTTTTATTTTGGTGTGTGATTTGTGTAGCTCACCACCCGAGTATTAATGCTGCTGTTGAATTACTAAGACAAGGTTCCTTTTACTTTTATTTTACATCCAGTATTTGTTTTTCTATGTATTGTGTAAAAATTCTTTATTTGATTTGAAGAAGTGAGTGTTAATTCTTTTATTGTTGCTGCTCTTGGGATTGGTTTTAGGTATCACTGCATTGGATGTTGAGCCGTATGATGAAGATCAGGGGACAGGTGATTTGCGATATGTTCAGGTGATTGAGGCAATTGTCATTATGGAAATAAGATGAAGAATTAGTAAGTTTGTTAGTTGATCAATTGATGGTAGAATTCTGAGTGTTTTGTTGTTGTGCATTTGTGGAATGATTTTGTCTTGCAGATGGCTGTGACAACTTACAACACTTCTCTTCCTGCCTCAGAAAGATACAAGAATGGTTGCTTTCTTAGCATGTGACATTGTTTCTGTATTGCCCTTCTAAGGATTTTTGGTTTTTGAACTGTTTAAAATTGTCATAACTAATTACTTGATTTTCTTGACTCTTTTATTCCAGGTAGAGTACAAGTTGCTTTAGTTTGGAATTCAAGAAATGAGAACTCTCCTAATTTTGACAAATTAAATGCCCTGGCTAATGTGAGTTTACAGTGTCTGTGTTTGTTGTCTTGTCTCTATCATTCTATTTATGGATTGTATATGATGTTTGCAGTACTTGTGGAGAAATGGTGGACCAAGAAGTGATGTCTTTTTCATTCACTCTGTATGGGCCAACTTTCAGACATCAACTAACAATGTGAGTTAGGAGTTCTTTATTGCTATATGAAGATAACAGCAGCTGTATTCTTGAATGAGAAGTGTTTATTGATCAAGAAAAAATGTTGATAGAAGCATAATATCTGTTTTTGCGCTTTCAGATTGTAACGAGCTATTTATGAAAGATTTTTGGTGCAAGAACACCAAAATAAAAAAAAGCAACCATGTTCGTCATGGAAAAGACTTCTACTTTTCATTGATTCTCTGCTGTGTTGTTTTGGTTAAGTCACAAGCTGTTGAATTTAAAGGAACATTGGAACATTTTTTTTAGTATGCAAATTTCAACAATTAATGAAAAACACTTCAGATTTCAGGTACACAAGAGTTAACAACTATATTGAATCGTGACATATTATGTGAAAGGGCTGATTAGGAAATGTTACCTTCTCTTTTTAAAGCTTTTCTACGTGTGAAACTTAGAATATCTTATGATGATGCAGATTATTTTTGGGAATAGGTGGAGACACCTTTTAGGAGACAGAGACTTCTGGGAACATGTCGGAGGAATTGATATATCCTTGGGTCCATCCAGTTTTGGACAAGCAAATACACAGGTAAAACCAACTCCTAATTGGAACAATTCTTCAGTTTCTTTTTATTTGGGATTGCAATGTACCACAGATAAAATTGCTCAAAGAGCAATAGAAACATGGATTGGAGCATTATCATATATATTGTTCTACCTTCTCTATATTTCACACCCATTGAGATCCATTCTCTGTTATTGCTTGACTTGTTGGTCAAATTTTTTTATTCACAACTAATACTCCTATTTAGGCTTTTGATACTTTGTTGCGGAAGTTACAAAAATATGTTCCTCATGGAGCATCTGTTGCTGATCTATACGCGGGAGCTGGTGTGATTGGGTTATCATTGGCTGCCACTAGAAAATGCAGGCAAGATTTATGTTATTTCTAAATGATCCAGGGCCTCTAGTTTATATTAAATTAAGGGAACTTTAGTTGTTTAATTAATGGAACTTTAGTTGCAGTGTTGAAATTATTGCTTTTCAGGTCCGTTAAATGTATTGAGGTTAACAAAGAGTCAAAACTATCTTTTGAGAAGACGGTTGAACGCCTTCCAAACTCCGTTGATGGGAGCCTCAGCTGGCACCATGCAGATACTTCAGTTGTTAGTATTTAACTCAATTTTAAAGTTATAATGTCATTATAAGCCTTACTTTTAAAAACAATATGCTCTAGCAACTGTTCTTTTTTCTGCCTCTTGCTTTAGAAAAAGTGAAGCAGACAGCCTCCAGTACTCAAGTAATTGAATGCTAATTGATTCTCATATGGATTAGGAACCTCTTTCTTGGCTCATGGGCGCAGAAGTAGTAGTTGTTGATCCTCCTAGAAAAGGATTGCACTCTTCTCTTCTTGATGCATTGCGGAGTATATCATCATTGGAACATAAAGCTAAGTTATCATCTGAAAGGTGGGGCTATCTATTTAACATTGTCGTTGTTAATGTCCAGAAAATCGACGGTGTCCACATCAAGGCTTTTTATTTCCATCCTCAACAATACCTCTCTTTATGATTGGTGGTTATTAATTTGCAGCATTGTCAATTTCTGTAGTCCCTCAAAAGTCAAAAATGAGAAAAGACCATGGATTTTACGTGCAAGGGAAGCCTCTATTGAAATCAGAGGGAAGGCAAGTTTGGGGGACCCTCGGTCACTACCGCAAACACTTATTTACATAAGCTGTGGATGGGAAAGCTTCAAAGAGGTAATGTAATAGTGACTGCCCATAAAGGCATAAGCTGCAACAGAGTTGACAATGTTCTGCTCCATTGAGATTATGTTCTTAAAACCTAATTGTGCAGCTATTTTCTCACAGGATTGCAAGTTATTGTTGTCTAGCAAGGAATGGCATTTGGAAAAGGCTCATGGTTTTAATTTCTTTCCTGGGACCCAGGGGTAATTGTTTCTTCCTACTTCCGTATCAAGTGATCTTTTCAGTTAGTTCATATTTTCTCTATTATTTCAGTTGTCGTGTGACTTCCTAAGACATTGTTGATTGCCTTCCTTGCTGACATCTGTTTTGAGCACTTGCTTTAAACTGTACCAATTCTTGAAAATTCGGAGAATTCTGAGCCCCTTAACTGGGTAGCAATAAGGAATCAAAGAAGCTATGAATTAAAATTTTCAGCTGCAGGACATCCATAACTGTCAAGAAAGTAGATGGAGTTAATATTTCTGGTGTGGCTTATGATCTCTAACACTAATTGTTATGCTGGTAATTTCTAGTAGATACACAGAATAGCATTATTGTAAACTCACTTTATTAATCCTGCCTTTATGTCTTTTCTTTGGACGGATTGATGCCATGCGTGTTTTGAATGTCTTTCTATGTTTATTTGTTTCATGATGTGTGATTAGAACTGATTCTGGAGTATTGTTGCAGCATTGAGATTCTGGCTGTATTCAAGCGGGGCCAAGGAGCAGATCTCAAGAAGTCAGGAAAGAAGAAAAAGCGCTCATGAGTTTCCTTGATTAGGATTCTTTCCCGAATCATGATTCATCTAAAGGGCTTGGAATTATAAATTACATATAACCTGAAAATGGGAATTACGTGTCCAGAGGAACATCTGAGAGATGGTTATGCAGAAATTTCTCTTAAGACATTTTGTTGTATTATCTATCATTGTGAGGAAAATCTGATACGCAGGGAGAACTTGAGAAGTCTTACAGATAATAGCATTTTTATATCAATCTTGTATCTCACCAGTCTAATGTAGAATCTGATAAAAGAATGGAAAAATTCAGGGCAAAAATGAAAGGAAGACAAGGATGATTGTTGCTCCAAACTAGCTCGTATTATCCTTATTTAAGTCTCTGGAATTTAGTATCGCTTATCTCTGCTATTGGATTTGGCCAAATGTGGAAAGGCGGTCAAGATGTTGCGTGCCCTTAAATCTTGCCTAGTCAAGATCCCAACCACTGGTGATGCCTGCAAAATGTAGTGCATTAATAGATAAGGGATATATTTGCCATAAATATCTTCTGAAATGATTAAGATCCTACTTCTGGATATAAATTCTCAATATGAGTTGGTAGTTGAAAGAATTATGATAGTGGTAGCATTAATGTCTACATCGATTTGAAGTCCATATGAAATGCTGGTTTTACTTACCCCGGCTGCTTGATACTTGGGAACAATGAGCAAGTGGCGGAGCCCTACTTGCCTGAAAAGCACCATGGCTTTTGCCACTGACATACTCTCGACAACAGTGTATGGTGTTGTGTTGGTGAGAGGATGCAGATCAACATACATTTGCATTTCAGCTCGTGTGATTGCCACCTCATCAATCGTCTGCTCCCTCTCAGCCAGATCAACCCAAGTAAACAGCTCTGTCACTTCCCACTCCTCTGTTCTCCTTTTCTCTTGCAGGAACCATTTCTTCTTCAGCGCTTTAACAAGATGAGCTCTTAAGATCAGTCCATGCAGTTCTGTTGCCCCTGTAGCGAGTCCTACAGGCGGTATCACTCCAGCATCTACAACAGGGAAGCCGTTATGTGTGGTGTTTTTGAGGACATCCACGATCCTGGACACCTTTTCCACTCCACAAAAAGTAACCACTGGTGGTTTGGCATCAGCTAGCTCACCCACTGTGAGATTTCTCATCCACGGCTCAGGATTTGCATCCAAGAAGGGCAGGCCTTTTAGGTGCAGTATAATGTCATAGATACTTGGATTGAAGCTGTCTCCAACTGTTTTAGCTATTAGGAGCACTATCATTGTTATGGGAAGTAACACGAGATTGTTGGTGAGTTCAAGGAAAATTACACAGAGTGAAACTGTCATCCTCATTGAGCCAGCCATGAGTGAGGCTGCACCGAGAACTGCATAAAGCCCCTGGTCAATCTTGCTATATGATCCTACTAGAACACTGAGCAGGCGGCCATAACCTGAGCCCATGAGGATGATAGGGAGGAAAAGACCCGAAGGTGTAGCAATTCCAAAGGTAAATAGTCCCAAGACACAATAGAGTGCAAAGAAAATAAGAAGGGATAGTGGCTGAAATTCTTTGGGAGTGTTAGAGGAGAAGATGTTTCGGACTGCATCATCATTTGTTGTTAGAAGAAGAGTAGCTAGGTCATTATAGTGACCTGTTGGGCAGTTGAATTGTTTGAAGTTGCCAGACCGATCATTAGTCGGGCATGCTTCTGTTACGGAGGGATCACAAGGTTGGCACGTGGCAAGAAATGGGAGACCATATTGGCACACTGAGGTAAAGAGTGAAACTGTCAAAGCCAGAAGTAGCTTATGCAACCTTCCCTTCCTGCAATGAAACAAGAGTTGAATCATCAGTATAGTCCAACTCAAAAATAAACAATCTTTTTGTGAGCTTCACTCAACTTGGTAGTCCATGAATTTATTATTGATTACTATATTGGGCATCCATATAAGGTTTTTAATTAGGGATTGTTCACATGAATTGAGGAAGCAAGAGTTGAATCCTTGATCATGTACATTGTCATGCAAGGGCTCGATCATTACGCTATTGACTGGATAGGTCTTATGTCCTCATTTTTCGGGTTCATGGATTCTATAGCTTGCAATATTTTGAGAAGAACAGTCAAATTAGATTGCTTACTGGTTGATGAGATTGTAGAGTCTGAGGACCTTGTGAAGAACGTGGTTATAGAGGCTTCCCAAGACCCCACCAATTATGCCAATTACAATTATTGGGATTATATCCATGACATTGTAACTCACAGAAACATCGCTGACATCAAATATAATCAGCCCCCCTGTCCCAAATAGCCCACACTTCCCTGAATTGCAGATTTGTATAAAAGCCCTTAGCACTACCACCACGACTGCTGTGCTGAAGAAAGTTCTCCACAGAAGTGCACTCCTCCACCATGTTGCTACCTCTTCAAGAGCAAACAGAACACCGCCCACTGGGGCACGGAAGGCTGCACAAACACCTGAAGAAGCACCACAGGTGATGATATC
>CATIWR010043092.1:0-29218 GCA_949677035.1 Omphalea diandra
GTGCTTTCAGTTTTACATTGAGACATATGGACCACAGGTCGTCGGCTGAATCCAAACTCTCTCTCTCCTTGTGTCATATACATATATGTACATCAAATAAATGTTTGATTGTGTGTAGGATGGATAAAACCTTTATGCATATATATTTTGGACATGAATGATAAGAGTTATGTAAATGAATATGGTTGTTACATGCAAGGTCAATATTAAAATCAAGAAGTTTTATAGCCCAATACGCTTTATGATCAAGCTTTACAGGTAGATGACATGTTTTTTCATAAACTAAGTCATACAATGTAATGTCAATAGGTGTTTTATAAGTTGTTCTATATGCCTAAAGAGCATCATCTAACTTAAGGAACTAATCTTTCGTAGATTGTGCAACTGTCTTTTCAAGAATTTGTTTAAGATCTTTATTAGCTACCTCAACTTGACTGCTTGTTTGAGGGTGATATAGGATTGTGACTCTATGTGTAATACCATACTTTTAAAGCATCTTTTTGAATTGCACATTACAAAAATGAGTACCCCTATCACTTATTATTGCTCGAGGTGCACCAAAACACGATAATAGTTTCTTAAGGAACTTAACTATAACCCTAGCATCATTTGTGGGTAAATTTTGTGCTTCGACCTACTTAGAAACATAATCTATAACAACTACGATGTATTTATTTCCAAATGAAGTAGGGAAGGGGCCCATGAAGTCAATACCCCAAATATCGAATATTTCACAAACCAAAACATAGTTTTAAGGCATTTCATCACGACGAGAGATATTTCCTGATCGTTGGCAGCTATCACATTGCTCTACATAACTTTGGGCATCCTTATAGATAGTCGACCAATAAAAACCTGATTCGTAGACTTTTTGGGTTGTCTTATTTATATTATAATGCCCTCCAATGGGTTTAGCATGGCAATGCTCTAAGATTTCCCATCCTTTCGAAGTTGGGATACATCTTCTCATAATTTGATCCACACAAATTTTAAACAAGTAGGAGTCCTCCCAAAAGTAATTTTTTAAATCTGAAAAGAACTCTCTCTTTTAATGATGAGAAATTCCCTTTGGTAGAACTTCATTTGCTATGTCAATAAACCATGGAACATCTAAATCACTTACCTCTTTAATGTTATAAAGATGCTCCTCATGAAATTGATCATTGATCTCGGCTTCGTCGAGCTTTTCTAAATTAGGATTCTCTAAACGAGATAGATGGTCAACTGCTAAGTTTTCAGCACCCTTCTTATGACGGATCTCAAGATCAAATTCCTTCAACAGTAAAATCCATCAAATTAATCTAGGTTTTGAATTTAACTTAGTGAGCAAAGAACACAGAGCATAATGGTTAGTATAAATAATGACTTTGGACAATATCAAATAAGATCTAAATTTATCAAATACAAAAACTACAACTAGTAACTCCTTCTCCATAGTTGTATAATTCTCTTAGGTGTCTGTGAGAGTCTTGTTAGCATAGTAGATGGGTTGAAAATGTTTGTCTTTCCATTGTCTAAGAACTGCGCCTGTTGTAAAGTCACTTGCATCACATATTAGTTTGAAAGGAATAGTCCAATTTGGTGCTACCATGATTGGGCATTAGTCAATTTGTTCTTAAGAATGTTAAATGCTTATAAACATTCTTGAGTAAAAACAAATGACACATTTTTTTCAAGCAACTTAGCTAAAGGCCTAGCAATCTTAGAAAAGTCCTTAATGAACCTCTTATAAAACCCTGCATGCCCTAAAAAACTCTTAATTGCCTTAACTGAAGTTGGGGGTGGCAACTTAGAAATAGTTTCAATTTTGGCTCTATCTACCTCAATTCCCCTACACGAGATTTTGTGCCCTAAAACTATACCCTTTTGCACCATAAAATGACACTTTTCCTAATTTAACACCAAATTGGTCTCCTCATAATGTTTAAGCACTCTTTCTAAATTATGAAGGCATAAATCAAAAGAGTCACCAAAAATAGAGAAATCATCCATGAATACTTCCATAATATTTTCTATAAGTTCATCAAAAATTGTCATCATGCACCGCTAAAAAGTAGCAAGTGCATTACACAATCCAAAAGGCATTTAATGATAAGTAAACGTACCATAGGGACAAGTAAATGTCGCCTTTTCTTGGTCCTCATGAGCAATAGGAATTTGAAAGTAATCAGATAGACCATATAGGAAAAAATAATACATATGCCCTGATAATCACTCTAGCTTTTGATCTATGAAAGGTAAAGGGAAGTGATCTTTTCTTGTGGCATCATTCAACTTTCGGTAGTTAATGCATACTCTCCACCCATTGACGGTTCTTATGGGAATCAACTCATTCTTCTCATTTGGAACAATCGCCACTCCTCCTTTCTTTGGTACTACCTACACAGGGCTTGCCCACGAACTATCAGAAATAGGGTAAATTACTCCTGCATCAAGTAATTTAATCACCTCAGCTTTTACAACTTCTTTTATGTTAGGATTTAGTCTCCTTTGTGGTTGCATAACTGGTTTAAAGTCATCCTCCATAAGAATCTTATGTGTGCATAAAGAGGGACTAATTCCTCTTATGTTTGAATTCTTTCAAGCAATTGCCCTGTTGTATTCTTTAAGTACAGTTAAAAGTTTCTCCTTTTGTTCCTTTTTTAGATTAGATGCTATAATCACTGGGAGCTTTGAATCTTTTCCCAAAAATGCATACTCCAAATGGTCAAGCAATTTCTTCAACTCTAACGTAGGTGGGTCTTTAATGGACGGTTTTAATTTGTGTTCCTTTCTCATATTAATCTCTTTAAAAGCTTTCTCCCTTATTTTTGGTTCATTAGCCTCTAGATAGGTTGCTTGCTGACTTCTCACACCTTCCTCTTTGCTTCTCTCTTCACCTTGAATAAGATAATGCTCTAATGGATCTTGAGAGATAATTGCCTACATACAATAAAAAATAGCACAATCTATAGAATCAATGAAATAACAAGTGTCATCTTAATCAAGTGAGTGTTTAAAAGCATCAGAAATTGTAAAAGTCACTTCTTCATCTCCAACCCTTAAATCTAATTTACCTGTACTAACATCAATCAAAGCTCTAACTATAGCCAAAAATGGTCGACCCAAAATTAATGGAACCTCAACATCGACATCCATATCAAATATGACAAAATCAGTGGGAAAGACGAATTTGTCTACCTTTACCAGCACATCTTCAATGATACCTCTAGGGTAGTTAATTGATCTATCAGCTAATTAAATACTCATTTTAGTTGATTTAAGCTCCCCTAATCCTAACTTAGCAAATATTTATAAGGCATTAGGTTTATGCTTGCCCCTAAATCAGCTAAAGCCCTATCAATTGTCAAATCACCAATAAGACAGGGGATAGTAAAACTCCTTAGATCCTTGAGCTTTTGAGATAACTTGTTTTACAAGATGGCTGAACATTCCTCACGAAAGATCACTGTAGATAACTCCTCAAGTCTCTTCTTGTTGGCTAGAAGTTCTTTCAGAAATTTTGCATACTTGGGCATCTGCAAAAGAGCTTCAACAAACGATAAGTTAATGTGAAGTTGCTTAAAGAGTTCAAGAAACTTACCATAATGTTCATCTAAATGATCTTTCTTAAGTCTCGTAGGATATGGAATGGTAGGTTTGAATTCCTTAATCGGTTTAGGATGTTCATCACCTTGGTCTCAGGTCTCTATTATATTCTTCTCCTTGACTTGAGCTTTAGGTCTAGCTTGTAATTCTTTTCTGCTCCTAAAGGTGATCGCCTTCACATGTTCCTTAGGATTTATCTCTGTATTACTAGGCAAACTACCTTGTGGCCTTTTTGAAATCATTTTAGCAAGCTGACCAATTTGATTCTCTAAATTGTAGATGGAAAAGCTCTTTGATTTCTCAACATTGTTTCATGATTCTTCAAAGTGGCATCTTAAGTTTGGAGTGGAGCATCGGGAGCTTGGATGAATTTGGTCATTAGCTCTTCCAAATTTGATTTCTTCTCTTGGGGTAGTTGTTATTGTTGTTGATAACCTGGTGGAGAATTAATCCTTTGTTACCCTTGGTTCCCTCATGAGAAATTTGGGTGGTTTCTCCAACCGAGATTATAGGTTTTACTACAGGGGTTATTTTGTGATCTTGTAATGTTTCCCATATAGTCCACTTGTTCTTGTTATATTCCAAGCATATTATGATAATCTTGGCTTTTATGTCCCATTCCACACGAGTCACATTGCAACACTTGACCCATTTGTGGTGCTAAAACAAATCCATTAATCTTCCTATTCAAAGCTTCATCTTGACTTGCCAAAGAAATGATTGAATCAAATTATACATACCAACAGGTTTGTTACTCCTTGAATTTGTTTACCAATGATATCCATTCATTGCCATCTCCTCAATCAATGCTTGAGCACCATCTGGTGTCCTGCCACTGCATCTATCATTTGACGAGTCATGTGATTCCATCCACAATAGAATGTCTTAATCTGAACCTAAGTATCCAACCCATGTTATGGGCACTTCTTCAACAAATCCTTGAAGCATTCCTACATCTCATAAAGTGACTCGACATCCAATTGAATGAACAATGAGATCTCATTCCTTAATTTTTCTAACTTTACATGTGGAAAATATTTTAATAAGAACTTCTTTGTCATTTGGTTCCATGTAGTAATAAAACCCTCAGGAAATAAGGTTAACCACCATTTGGCCTTTCCCCTTAATGAAAATGGGAATAACCTTAAACGAATGGCATCATCCGTAGCTCCATTGATCTTGAAAGTGTCGCATATTTCCAAGAAATCAGTTAGATGAGAATTTGGACCCTCAGCTGGCAAACCATCAAATTGTACTGACTGTTGCACCATTTAAATGATATTCGTCTTGATTTCAAAATTATTGGTTGCAACAACGAGTCTCACTATGCTTGTTCCAGCATCCATCACAGTGGGTTTCACATAGTCAAATATAGTCATTTGGCGATCTGTCATGATTACTATCTCTTGATTATGCTCAATCTTCTCTCGATGCTTTTGTCTTAAATTCTGATGGAAAGTTCTCTCTATTTTAGGATCTTCAAGTTTTAGCTCAATTGTGTTGTTCGAGTCATATACCACTAAAGTAATTGAAAAGACTAGAAACCACAACAAAACTAAAACAAGAAGTGTAAAATGGGACAAAAAAATTACGAAAAAAGAAAAATTGGCTAAATTAATAGATATAAAGTGTTCCTAATATTTTAGTCTTCGGCAACAGCGTCCGAGGCTAATATCTATAGATCGAGCAGGCAAGTGCACCTATCAAGTATAGTATAGTGTAGAAGTATCGAATGTTGATCCATCAAGGACTAAAAGTACTAATATTAGCTATTTCTCTATTATTTAATCGATGATTTTAAGTGAATTAATTAACTAATTAAAATAAAATAATTCAACAAACTAAAATAATGAAAATATGAACTAGAGAGTGGGAAAAATGTGATCAATATGACAAATAGTACTGAAGTATTGAATCCCCCTAAGACTTATTAAGAAATTGATTTTCCAATAATACAATTTAATTCAATGTTTATGAAATCATAGAAATTCCTTTAGTATGTTAAAGTCTTTCTCAAAATCATTAACATCTAATTTTAGGTTGATTAATTGGAATCTCTTCCTAATTAAAATCCTTAAAATTGCATTATAGTTTCTTGAATTTCACTATTAGGTTTGACAATAATCCGGAAGATTTATGTTATCCTATCTCTAAGGGCACATGCAACTCCTTTCAATTGTACTAAATCTATTCAATAACTTGATTTCTCAATGTAAATTTAAAGAATTAAAACAAGAATCAATATTTCGGATATATCAATTCAAAGAAATAAAGAGCAAACACAATTGAAATCCATAAAATAATGAAAAGATTGTATTATCTAAAAAATCACAATTCAGAACTCATCTTTAGATTCATCATAACCAAGTGCCTAATTAATTTAGTTCATAATTGAATTACTAATCAACATCAAAATAAAGAGAAAATAAAATAGAAAGTTTTCATGATAAAACCCTTATATTCTTCTCTTTAAACTCGATAGTTGACTAATAATCCTTCTCTTGTGGATGACTTCTTCTGCAAAAACAAAACAAAGCAAAAACTTTCTAAGAAATATTAACAATAATTCTCATAATCCCCTTTACAAAGACTTTCTTCCTTATTTATAGTCTCATATTCCCATTTAAAATATGAAAAATAGCTTCTCCATCAATTAGAAATCATAACAAACCAAGCTTCCTCTCTTATGAATAAGAGTCGATGAAGTTTCCTCTCTTGCATAGACTCTCAGGCTCTTCCTAATTTAAATGGAAATTGGACTCAAACTTTGTCTGAAAAATATCAAAACTGGTCCCTGAATAGTTGAATTTCTATTTGATCCTTGAACTTCTGAAATTGCACAATTTCATTAAGAAAACTCTCATAATTCATTAATAAGCTCCAATTTTCAGGATTTTCTATAAAATTAAAGAATACAAGCCAAAAATGAGATATTATCTAGTATTTTTTTTCAAATTATACTCAATTAACAATAAAAACTAGCCCTAAAAAAATACTAAAAATAAATAACTATCACCATCGATAGAATATTAACTGATGGTGAGGCTCAGTGCTATCCCTTTAACTATATCTAGTAAATATGTTTTCCTTATTTTGCTTTTGCCGCAAAACTTAGTTTTATCTTTGGAATGGGGAGTTGGTTTGCATTCCTAACCCTAAAAGTTCATAAACTTGAAACATGCATAGGAAGTGGAAGGCTCATCTCTCTTTTTCCTTTCCTTGCCCTAATAATAGAAAAGCTTCCTGGAATTTATTCTGAAAACCAAAAAAGTTGTATTGTCTCTACGTTATGGACCTGAGTAAATATTGAATAAAGTATTAAGAGTTTGAATCAAATATAGAAAATAAATTATTTATGTGAAAGGAGATTAACAAATGCATGCAAATTTTTTTTTTTCACACTGATACTTTTTGTTATTGAGCTGGCAATGCAATTCTCTAACTCAATAAATTTCTGTTCAGTTCCTTGGGCTCATGGTGGCACCAACTCCATCTTCTAGGGTAATTGATATAATTCTCATCTTGTTTATATGTAGTTGTATAAATTTCTTTTTACTTGTTATCTTCCCGCCCTTTTTGCATCTTTTTTTTTAATCAGGGATGACGTAGAGTTGTTGCAGTCAATCATCTTTTAGTGTTTGTAATAGAGGAATTATTAGATTTGAGTATTGTGTTTGAATTCTTAATTTGTAGCTAAAATGTATGGAAATATGAAAAAAGGGTCAGTGGTGTTATTTTCTAGGTATTCATTTTTTTTTTTATCTTAACATTTCTGAATCAACATGAGCATAAACTAGGTGTTTGAGATACATTGTGTATTGCATTCCTTTCAACTTCATATGGGGATTTACATTTGTTGTTCTGAAATTTGAGTCCTTTGGATTCATCAGATGAAAAAGAGATGTTGGATATGGTCTTAAAAAGCACTTCATACAATTTGTTGTTTTATAAATATCTTGTTTTATGGTTGTTCTTAAAATCTCTATCAGTTAAAATCTTAGAGTTTTTTTTTTCTTTCATTTATTTCATTTATTTCTATTTTATTCTACTTAAAAATCTTGAGAGTTCTTTTATTTTTCTATTTAAAAATATGAGAGTTTTTTTTATTTTTTTTCTATTTAAAAATCTGAGGGTTAAAAATCTGGATTCATCAGTTAAAAAAGCAAAGGGCAATCTACCTAAATTAGAGTCCCTCTGTTTTGTGTTCACCTAAAGCAATTAATGGAAGGAAATGATAGTCTATGACATGCAGTGCAAAGCTATTTAAACTACTGCATAAAATATTTTGTGAAGAATATTATATTAATGCATTGAAGAGTTGAAGTATTTTCTGTTGTTTATATAAAAGAATAAATAGAACCATAATATTTTGTTTTTGTACGTTTCTGTTTGTTTTCTATTATTTTTTAGTACCGGTTAAGGCTGCTTCAATTTTTTCTTAAAATAAATTGGCCTTGTTGGATTGGAATTTTGACCTATGGTGTGTGTTCATCTACTTCTCTTTCTTAGGATGAAATAAGAGCAGAGCTTCAGATAGATCCTCATTTACCTGCGGTTTTGCTGATGAAATTGATCATGTTGGATTGGAATTATGCTAAGAATGCTCTGATGTTTCAAAGGGTTATGATTTTTACGGTATTTTTCGGAGAATATAGGAGTCTTGTGAAAGTTAATTATATTGTAATTTATTTGTAATATTGTAGTCTCATTCATTTTTAATATAGTACTTTTTCTTTTTAAAGAAGGGACTTTAAAATACTTTTTCTTTGTTCTAATAATAGAATGTTATAATTTTGTTTCATTTTAATTTTTTAATATTTATAAATAATATTAAATTTTAATTAAATAATATTAATAATAAAACAATATTAGTAAATAATATGAATGATAAATAATATTAATAAATAAATAAATATTGAATTAAATTTAATATTTTAAAAAAATTTAGCGACTACAATAGTACAATAGTAATATTTAAATAGTCTCAATTTAACTATTACATGTTAGTAGCTAAAAAAAGAGACCTTAACTATTACAAGATGTAGTAGTTAAAACAGTCTCTATTTAGCTACTACATTAACATTAGTAGCTAAACGATTGATTTTAGTGACTACAAAGTCTAGTCGCTAACTTATTGCTATTTGACTACTACAAAGTTGTAGTCGCTAAAATAATGTCTTAGCTATTGTACAAATTAGTAGCTAAACAGTTGTTATTTCAATCTCTATAGTTGTTTTCACCATTAATTAGCTATAAACATTTTAATGTCTTCGTTACTACATTTTGTAGTCGCTATTTAACAACTACTTAGAAACTACATACTTGTAATCGTTAAATAGATGCTACTTAGTCGCTAAATTCAGCTTAGCTACAAAGAAAATAGCGACTACATGATGTTAGCTGCTAAGATAATCGTTAACGGCTTTACAAGGTTTAGTTACTACTTTTTTGCAATAGCTAAATTCGATTTTTTTTTTTTTTTTTTTTTGTAGTTGTTGTACCTAAGTTCTTTGGATGAAACAACATCTTAAGAATTATGGCAAAGATGTTGATCACATTACCATAGTGCAACAAATCTTTCTAAAAATCTCATCCAACATTTAAGAAGCAAGTATGTCAACATCAAACATCATTTTCTTAGAGATCATTTCCAAAATCATAATATGGTGTTAGAATTTATTGACACCAATCACCAACTTGTGGATATTTTCACTAGTCCCCTTAATGAGGAAAGAATGAACTTCATCAAGAGGGAACTAGGGATGTTAGATGGAAGCTCCCTAGGGTGAAAATTGATCTCACTATGTGCATATTACATTGTTGGTTGATATTTATTGATTTTTTGATATGTTTGTGTGATGAATGTGTTTAACGAGCTAGATGTGTTAATTCAATTTGCATTTGAGCTTCTAAATGTCAAATTACATGAAGTAATCATTAATATATTAATTTGATCATATTAAATATAAGTCATACACTTAAAACTTCGCTTCAAACTATTTAAAGATGTCTTATGAATCGCGATCGAAAATTCATAATCACGGCCGCTACTTTAAGCATCTCTTATTTTTTATTCTTTTCAATCTTTGCGACAGTGACTAAAGAGTCGCCACTGTGAAAGTTTCAAAATTCAAATTTCTTAATTGTTATGCTCAGTCCTTTTTGAGAAAAATTTAGTTGTTACTCAGAATTTTCTAGATTAGCGATCGTGACATGTGTATAGCAGTCACAATTGACTGAAACAACTAGTCATGAAGTGATTTGATGCTCAAACACGCACCTCCCTTCTTCAATGCATTTCTGCCCTTTTTTTTTTACCCTTCTCAACTATTTTCAGCTTATTTAAACTCATCTTACCCCCCTTCGCTTTTGTTTATATCTCTCTCATCTAAACCTATAATCCTCATCTTTCTCTTCATCTCAAACTTTTGTTTCTCTCTTCCTCACATCTATGGCCCCTAAGAAACCTAGCAAAACTGATAAAGGGAAAAAGATTGCTTAAACAACCTCACCCCCTATTAGAAACACCTTACCTCTCTACAAGATGAGAGAAGTAACTTAAAAAGAAAAGACTAGGTATGAAGCTAATAAGAAGAAACAAATTTGAGCCAATAAGATACCTTCAACTCATCTTCTCACTACTCTTAGATTAAAGGATGAAATCAATGAGTATTTGGACAATCTTGGATAGTCGCTTTCACCTATAGAGATGAAATGGGTTTTGAAAAAGTGGTGAAAGAGTTCATGTGCACAATGGAAGTAAGCAACGATAAGAATTCTCCATCAGGTATGTATGGCTTAAACTTCAAATGCTTTGGCAAACCCTTCTTCATCACCTACCCTAACCTTTATTCTCTCTTCAACTTCCAAAATGAAGAGACTACCCCCTACAACTTCTCCTCTTATTACTTCATTTTCTCTAAGTTTTGCAAAGCTATTTCCATTGAGGAATACCATGACCTCATAAAATTTATTGCTAAACACATTAAGATCCTACCCATATGGCTTTTTCATCGCATCATTCTCTTCTCCATCAATGTGAAGGGTGATGGTTTTTGCCTTCTTCACAACCAACCCGATTTAAATAGAAAGGTTTTTCATTAGCCAAATGGAGTACAGGAGCAAACCCAAGTGTCAATTTCTCCTCCCTTTTCATGTAACTGCCATTTATAGGCATGTTGGGGCTATAACCCCTAAATTAAAGCCAATATAACCCCCTCTTATGACCCAAAGAAAAATTGGCGTAATCTTACCTATCTTCTAAATGCTAAGTCATTAAGCCAAACACACATGATTACTTGTTTGGAGCTCAAAGCATAGTTCAACAAGATACCTCTCAAGCATCAAAGAGAAGGAGATTGGTGATTAAGGAACCACAAGAGGGCATTATGCCTTAAGAAGATCTTCTACACTCTTTAAAAGGTAAAGGCAAAGCCAAAGGTTCTTCTTCTTCCTCTAACTTTTCTTCCTCTATACCCAAGGTCTCCAAACTATTGAAGAAAGGTCTTAAAAGGATCAATTTTCTTCAACATTTTCATGAGGACATAGTGGACATCTAAGAGAAGCTTGGACTTGAGCCTTGCTTTTTACCTGATTTTGACTTCTCCAATGATGAGGATGAAGAAAAAGCCCTTCAAGCTTTAGTTGTTGGGAAACCTCTTAAGGGCCAACAAATGAAAAAGAACCTCAAAATGAAGAACATGAAGATAAAGAAGAAGGATAAGATACTGGAGAATTTGATGATAAGGGTGACCTTTAGTTTTCTGTTTTCCTTCTTTTATTTTTCATCTTTCTAATGTTTTTTTTTCTATTTTTCAACTATAGGCTTATATGATGCGCTTAAGCAACTATGTATGTTTACATGTGTTAATGTATTTATGTTTTGTTTCTTTTTTAATAAAAATTCTATTTAATCTTCTTATATTCTTAATTGATTGCACTTTTAATTGGTTATTGACACTATGATTATAATTGCCATTGTGATTGAACTTGCGTTATTCCCTCTATTAGTTATTCCCTTCAATTTCCTCTATTTTTTATCTTAACAAAAAGGGAGAGATATAATATTCAAAATGATAATAATTAAAGTTGGACATATTAACTTGGTTTAATGATTGAAGTTGGATATATTAACTTGGTTAAGGGAGAGTATAGATTGAGGGAGAGATTTTCAACTTCATAAAAAATTTATCTAACACTTAAAATGACATTGCATAACTTATCCTTGCATAATTCAATCTAGGGTTATCAAAATTAAAAAGTGAAAAATTGTTGGACTAGGTAGTCAAACTTAGGTCAAACACTCTTTGGATCTTGACAACACAAGATTGAGTAGTTTTAATGGCTTGTCTAAGTGTGGTGATTGCAAAAATTAAGGTAGAACATCATTGAAAGTTGAATGGAGCATAAAATTAAGAAATGTCTATAAATAGCGACCGCTACCCACTAAATTGCAACCGCTACCAAATGAAATCTTAGACACAAAATAGACAAAAGGTATCACGATAAGCATCACATTTTTGATAGCAACCACGATCAATCAAGTTTGGAGGAATTTTAGAGTTGCATCTAGCATAAGCCATATGTCACCAGACTGTTACAAATTCATATGTCGCGACCGCAACATGACCATATTGATCGCGATAAGTCCTGCTCAAGAACTCCAAATTGCATAGAGCCAATTGCGGTCAATAGTAGCGTCCAGATAGCCAACACGATTTATGTCATGGTCGCTAGCATAAGATAATGACCATGACATTCAAAATCTAAAAGATAACCCCAATGGCTAGTTTTTTGAAGGACCAATGCCGAATTGCCATATGTCACTAACTGTTAAACATAATTGAATATCTCAACTGTGACTAGATAAAATCCATAGCGAAAGGCGGATAATAATTGTGATTCATTAGTAGCTACTGCAATGATGGCCTGACAAGCATTAAATATAGATTTGTTTGGCACACTTTGGAGATTTAGGTATAGTTGTCTTTGATGTCTCTTTGGAAACCAATAAATAGTAGTTACTAACGTAAAACTTTTGCAAATTTGTTCCTCAACTTTCTCTCTCTTAATTACTCTTTGAAGAAGTTTGGTGTGAGCTTTAAACACGTTTTTGGGGTTGGATTTGAGAGTGAGCCAATAAAAAACTTTTGTATAAGTGTAAGTGTTAGCCTTAGAAAACACTTGTGAGTTTGTGTGGGTGTAAGTGTTAGCCTTGGAAAACACTTATGAGTTTGTGTGTGAGCCTTTGTAAAACACAAATTGTAAAGTTAGGTGCAAGCTTTCAAAACACCATTTAACATTAGTGGAACACCCAATTAGAAGGATTGGGGAGTGAATGTAAGGTTGGCTAATACCCAAACCACTATAAATTATGTGTTCTATTCCTCTTCTTTTTCTTCTGATACTTGCATAACTAACCTTTCTATTAGACTAGGTTATTCAAATCTAAGTTAATACACTCTTTTGATTTTGACAATATAGCTTAAAAAGTTCTAATGTTAATTTTAAGTGTTGTTTTTATAGTTTATCAGAGTTATCTTTATTGGAAGTCAAAATCTTCATCTTTTAGAAAAACATCCAAATTTGTAGTCGGTATTCTCTAAATTGCCACAACATTACCATAAGAATGGATGAAGCTAGGCTAGAAAAATTCATGGGTGAATTTGCAACAGCGACTCAGCCGAAGGAGCCTTGGTTGAATCACAGAGAAATTCACAGTAGCATATGCGTCTGAGGTTGCAACTGCAAATATCATAGTGATAAAGGAAGGAACCACAATCACAGCCACAACCACAACACACCAAGTGTCTAAGGCAACCGTTGGATATAAAAAATCGCGAGCGCGAAGACTTGATCGTGACCGCGACTCAAAAAGTTGAAGTTTACTCACCAAATAGAGGAATTCTCGATCCCAGTGACACCCATGACAAAGCAAACTCACAACCGCGAAGTTTAAAATCTGTTAGAAAGACCAACGACTTCTTTTCTTAGACAACCATTGGACAATTGACACGTGAACTAGCCGTTAGACATAAGACATGGTTCTTGCTGTAATTTTTGGCTCTTCAATGCAAATTGAAAATTCACAACCTCAAAATGGTAGTGGCAACTGTGACTTCTACCTCTCAAACATTTAATGCTAAATCTGCTTAGAACATCTTGGAGATTTGTTGATTGTTTTAGAGTATCATCTCTTTGGTAGATATGGGATATAAATACTCCACTAAACTGATGTTAATATAAGAGAAGAACTATTGATAGTACCAAAACTCTTGCAAAGTTAATTCTCTAATTTAATTCTTTATTTCTTTGTACATAGTTTGATGTGGCTTCAAACTTCTTGCGTTAGGGTTTGAGAGTGAGCCCTTGAATAAAAAACTCTTATTTAGGTTTAAGAGTTAGCCTAGTTGTAAAACTTTTGTCTAGATTGAGTGTGAGCCTTAGGAAAACACTTGAGATGATGAGTCAAGTGATGAAAAAGAAGATGAAGTATCAAACTTTTGTTTCATAGCTCAAGAGGACTTCTCTAAAGAGGTAAGTACTTCTTCACACTCTTATAATGATTATGATGCATTTGATGATATAGATGAAGAGCTTTTAGAAGCTCTCACTTTGAAATGTGACAAATATAAGTCACAAATGAAAACTTGAAAAAAAATGTTCCAAGTTAGAGGATAAATTTGAATCCTTGAACAATCTTGTAAGTGAGTTGAGGACTTCTAATGAAGAACTCAAAAAGTCCTTAGAGAATCTATCCAAGTCATCTTCATCCCTAACCTCCTTGAGAAAGGAAAATGACTCCTTAAAGGATGAAGTCATTGAGCTTAGAAATTCTATTTTTAAGTTTCATAAGGGAAAGGAAGTTTTGGATACACTTATTGTATCACAAAGACCTCCTTTAGTTAGGCATGGTTTAGGCTTCAATGAAGCCTTTTCATCTACATCTTCACTCACTACATTCGTTAGAGCAACAACACCTCAAACTTCAAGCATTGAGGTCATGAGGAAGAGAGGTGCTCCTAGCACTAAGACTTCTATGCCTAAGGGTAAAGGAAAGACCCCCCCCCAAGGCTCAAGAGCCAAGAGTCAAAGAGAAAATTATGCTTACATTTATAACAAAAAGCATGCTCAACCACACAAACACAATAAATTATCTTCTAATCACTCATGCACTTGTATACACTCTCATAACCAAATTATGAGAAGACCTCATGCTCATACTATGGTTATGCATAGGAGAAAGACTCACAAGTCTAAACTTCAATGTCATTATTGAATGAGATATGGACATATCAATGTATTTTGCCACATTAGGAAGGCACACCTCAAATTGGAGGACCCTTTCCATGACTAACCCCCGAGGACCCAAGTATGTTTGGGTACCAAAGCAAAGTGTTTGATATTATAGGATGGGGACTTCTTCACCAAATTCTCATCATGGAAAATCTAAAGGTGAATGAAGATTGCTAATGAAGAAGGGATAAAGTTTCAAAAGGTTATTTGTTATCAAGCCATGGATACTATCCCTTATCCCTTATGTTTTCAACTTAATATATTTATGCATACATTTAGGGAGAGTTTTATTGCTTGATATATTTATATGTTTTCGTGTTTGATTTGATTTGATTTGATTTGATTGATTGTGTGATAAGTTGAATCAATTCATTTTGCATTTGAGGTTTTCTACATTTCAAATGTTCAAATCAATAAAAAAAAAAATCATATATTTTATACTAATGCCATATATGACAATTCTTAAATTTCAAGCCCTAGTTTGTGTGTTCAAGCATCTTTAAATGTTTGAATTATTTTACATTTTTTTATATATATAAATTTTTCATGCAATTTATGTTTCATCCATTTATTTTCTTATGTGTCATATTGTGATCAATTGTGCAAAATTACTTATGTTTGCTATTCAAATTTGAGTTTGTATAATTAACAAGTTTGTGGACATTCTCTATCATATTCCTCATTCTCTCTCTTATTCCCTCCTATTCCTCTCTTTTTGATCTTGACAAAGGGGGAGAGATAATTGATTGAAAATACAAAAAGGAAGCATATAATTAAGGGAGAGAAAATTGAATTACATTTGCAATAAGCTAAGACATTAGTCTTATTAGAATAACTAAGGGGGAGTATTGATTGAGGGGGAGCAATTTCATACTTATGATTTGAATCACTTCACAATCATTCTCATAGTAGCATGCATAATTGATTCTTTATCCTTTGCATATTCAATCTAGATTGTCAAAGTCAAAAAGGAGGAGATTGTTAGACTAGGTTATTCAAACCTAAGTTAAAACTCTCTTTTGATCTTGACAATATAGATTGAAAAGTTTTAATGTCAATTTTAAGTGTTGTTTTTACAGTTTATAAGAGTTATCTTCATTAGAAGTCAAAATCTCCATCTTTTAGAAGAACATCCAAATTTGCGGTTGGTATCCCCTAAATCATGACCATGACATTACCATAAGAATGGATGAAGCTAGGCCAGAGAAATTCGCGGGCAAATTCACAATCGTGACGTAGCTAAATGAGCCTTGATTGAATCACAACGGAATACATGGTAGCATTCGTGTTTAAGGTCGCGACTGCAAATTTCATAGTGATAAAGAAGGGAACTAAAGCCACAGCCACAGCTCGCCAAGTGTCCAAGGCAACTGTTAGAAATCAAAAATCACTAGCGCGAAGGCTTAGTCGTGAGCACGAAGGCTTGGTCACAACCGCGACTCAAGAAGTTTGAAGTTTACTCACCAAATAGAGGAATTCGCGGTCCCAGTCGCACCTATGACAAAGCAAACTTGCGATCGCGAAGTTTAAGATTTGTTAGAAAGACCAACAATTACTTTTCTTGGATAACCAATGGATAGTTGACATGTGAATTAGCCGTTAGACACAAGACAAGGTTTTTGCCTTAATTTTTAGCTACTCAGTGCAAATTGAAAATTTGACACGCGAGATGGTAGTAGTGACCGCGACTTCCCCTGACAAGCATTTAATGCTAAATCTTCCTAGCACATCTTGGAGATTTGTTTATTGTTTTAAAGTAACATCTCTTTGGTGGATGTGAACTATAAATACTTCACTAAACTGATGTTAATGCAAGAGAAGAACTATTGATAGTGTCACAACTCTTGCAAAGCTAATTCTCTAATTTAATTCTTTATTTCTTTGTACATAGTTTAGTGTAAGTTTCAAACACTTTAGGTTAGGGTTTGAGAGTGAGCCCTTGAATAGAAAACTCTTGTTTAGATTTGAGAGTTAACATATTTGTAAAACTCTTGTATAGATTGAGTTTGAGCCTTAAGAAAACACTTGTAAGGTTTGGTGTGAGAATTAGGAAAATATTTGTAAGGTTTGGTGTGAGCCTAAACACTAAGTTGAGTGTGAGCTTGTAAAACACTAGTGATTGAGTGAAACACCTAATTGGTGAATTGGGGAGTGGATGTAGGGTTGGTTAATATCCGAACCACTATAAAACTCTTGTGTTCATTTTTCTCTTATCTTTTCTCTAATCTTTCGTATTTGTGAGCTTCCTCCAAATCAAAAGTTCAAACTTGCCCCCCAATTCAACTCTTCTTCTTGGTGCATTAGGGTCAATAATTGGTATCAGAGTCAAGTCTCAATTCAAGTCTTAATTGTGTGAAAAAAGATCAATGACACAAGAAGGTGTCTACTCTCACCTTAATCTTCACTTCAATTTGTTCAATTTTTTATTTATATAAACTAAAATAAAAAGAGAAATTTTAAATATTAAAAAATCAAACTAAATTATAAAAATACTTGAACTAAACCAAATTGAATTGATTAGTTCAGTTCAATTCGTAATTCAATTCGATTATTCAAATTTGATTTGATTTTATTCATCTCTACTCATAACTCTTCTAGAAGTGTTTTTCTAATTACCAAAGCTAGAAACCGGCCAGCACGATGGCTTTCTAAGGCTATAATCAAAAGGAATCTTCCTTCTGTTTGGGCACCTAACTCCTCCCATTGAAATTGTAAATATTGTGCATTGTTCCTCTCGGTTTGCTTAATGAATCTCTTTCTTTCTCAACCAAAAAAAAAAAAAAAATGCCAACCTCGAAATTTATAACCACAATGATCGATAAAAATGGCCTAAATTATGTTAAATTTTTTTTTTTATATAAATTTATATGTTAGTTAAGGTTGAATTGATAAATGAATAATGTATTACATTTAAAATCATGTCAAATTTTTTTATAATAAAATTTACATTAATTTTTATTTATATTATTTATTTTTTTATTTTAGTATATGAAACTTTTTATAATTTTTCCTCACATTCTATAACCACAAAATGGTATTTAAAATAATAAAAAATAAAATAACTTTAAGAAGATGTTATTATCATTAATGTCATCATTGATTATTCTAAATTACAAAAAATGAATGAAATAAAACACAAAATTTTATGTGATTACAATACAAATAATAAATGACATTTACTTAAATTTAGTACATAATTGATTAAAAAATTAAGCGCAATCTTATTCATGAACTATTATTTATTAATGGCATCGCCTACCATTATCCTAACAAAAATAATATTTTAAAATCAATAGTCTAAAAATCATTTCACCATATTTATTTTTTTAAAATATAGTATTTTTATATAAAATTGATAAATTCAGTTTTTTTCTTAGTATAATAGAATAGTAAAAATTTAAATAAAAAAAATCTTTTTCCAACAGAATTAAATAAGATAGATTAGATATATGTTATTAAATTTATATTCATATTTGGTTTGGAATGCCTTCTATTCTGAGTAGTGAAAAGGAAGATGTTACCCTATTATTATATAATTTATTCTGGCCTATTACAATTAAGAACTAATAATAATAATAGGTTTTTCTTAAATCTGCTGTCCGTTATAAACTTATAAGCGACAACCCTATCTAAGCTGTTTAAGATGAAGGCCCCTGGACTTAAAATCCTATCCAAAAACTGGACTGAGGTCCAGAAGAAATTCTATTCGTATCAGCCTAAAGCCCAATCAACATTCGCTGATCAAACAACTTACTTTTTCATACTTACAAAAAATAACTTTACTACTGATAAAAAATTATTTTATAAATTATTAATAATAAATTCATAATTTTAACTAAAATAAATATATATATTTTATAAAAAAATAATTTATATATTTAAATTAATCAATTTATACTATGCAATAAATAAATCATAAAAAAATATAAAATTTATTTAATAATATTAAACATTAATTAATATTATATATTATTTAATATTATAATATAATATTTAATACAATTAATTAATATAATAATAAAAATTATATGTAATATTTATATAATAATATAAACTATGTAATTATAATATAATAATATAAATTATGTAATTATAATAATATCATTTATAAAAAAAATAAAAATACACAAAAATCTTATTTATAAAAAAAATAAAAATAATTATATAGAAAAAATGCTTACTTTTTTTTTTACCTCGCACATCATGCAACTGATCCATATATTATGGACACTTAATATGTAATTTGCCCTCATAAGGCCTATCTAAGTAATGATCATTCCTTTTACCATGCCATCTGCTTTTTCCCTCTTACTCCCGTTTCACCTTCTTTCTCCCTCTCTCCTAATTATCATCGCCTGCATTCCAAACCCCTTCACCTCTCTGTACACTCACAAAAATGGCCTCTTTCTGCCCTCGCTCTGCCCCTTTCATCCCTTTCTCTTCCATTCACTGTCTCTTCCTCTCCTCTCCCTTTCACTGCCCACCAGGAAAGGCTAAAAATCTCATCTTTTTATCAATTGCTTGAACTTCTTACACCCACCGCTATAAGTTCTTGGTCGTTTTTTTTTAAGCAGGAAAGAACGTTTTTGGTACCGAGTATTGTGTTTTCTTGCGTAAACTGAGATGCTCATTCCGTACTTTTGATGATTCTATTAGTTGATTCAGTCAAAGCTGTATCTTCGTTGTGCTTGGCGGTTTCCAGATTAGGTTTCAGTTTTCTTGGCTTGGTTACTGATCTGTTTTCAGATCTTCAAAGTTTTGATTTTTCTTTCTTCTGGTCAGTTTTCTCCACCACTTACTTGTTTGGTAGACTTGTTTGAGTTTTAGCTAAAGCTTCTGTACTGGGTTATAGGGTTTACCTTATTTCGTAGCTGCTACACAATTCTTGTTCTTTTATTAGATTCATAACTTTTTAGACCCTTTTGATTTATTGCCGATCTGTGTCGCTCGTTAGTTGTGTGGGGGCATGTGATCAGGGTTTTTGATCTGATTTTTGTTGCTTAAGCTATATTATTTTGGCGGAATCTGGTCAAGTTTGCGGTTATCTGCTTTTTGTTGGTTTCACTTTTGGGAGGATATAAATTATGGATGTCCTAGGGTTAACCTCTTTAGGAGAGTAGCTCATTGCTGTAATTCTAGCTTAGTTTTAACTGTTTAGGCATCTGTTGAGTGGGGTTTTTAATCCTTTTTTCATTATGTAATTAGCGGTGTTGGTGGGTTTCTGGTGTTTTTAGTGAGCTTTCTGTCTTGGTGCGCTCTGTCAAGATGACGGGAAATGGTCACTCTTTTGTGGAATGGAAAGAGCAGTTTGTTTCTCAGGAGCGGGGAAACCGTGTGGTTCACTATTTCTTAAAGGATTCTTCTGGAGAATCCATCCTTGCAGTTGTGGGCACTGAGAGGAGTGTCAGGCACATGTTCTATGTTGTTGCTGAGGAATTTGTGCAGGCTTATGGCGCGGAAAATTCAATTCATGCTGGCTTTAAATGGAGATCAAGAAGGGAGGTTGTGGATTGGCTTACATCAATGTTGTCGAAACAGCATCTGCAGGGTGATCGATCCAGTATGTATTAACCCTTTTGGAGTTTTCCATTCCCCATGGGTTACATTTAGCTTGGAATTTTTACATGATAGATTGTTGTTGCTGATTTGTGATATACTAAAATGGCTACCATTCCATAAATTCAATAATTTATTGTAGTTCATTGGTATCTGATGGATTCATAGGTAATTAGGTTATTTCTTGTCCTCTGGTATTACTTAAGCTGAAAGTGAGAATCAGCCAGAAATCCGCATATTATTCGATCCTTTATATTCAGGATTACTTGCTAAATTCATTAATTAGTGATACACATTGTTCTTTTGTACGGCATACTTGCATGTGATTAACCTTATTCCTTCATTACGTTCAAAATTATCTTCTTCATATAGTTTCTTATGAAGTTCTTAACCTTCCTTTTTTTTCCATTGACTGGATTTTTTTTTTTTTATTAAAGAGGACATTTATTTGGAGAGAAAATTTGCTGGACCAGCAGTTGGTTTGCAGTTCAGCAATTGTTGGTTTGTGTTCTGCATAAGGCTTCTCATTCAATGTTTTAAATCCTTAAGATTTGTATGATTGTTTTAAACAAAAATTTTAACATATGTGATTAGACCCCTTTGACAATACATTCTTGAGACAAATGCCACTGAACCAAGGCATATGCACTCCCATGTTGCAGTTCCTTGTGAAATTAATTTATTGCTAGATTCTATATGTTTATCTTTCTCTTTATAATTTATTTAAAGTATTAATCAGACATGTCCCCAGAGTTTCTTGTTCGATTACTTGCCAAGTTATGGTTACTTCATGGTTTCATAGCAAACATTAATTTTAATTCCTTTTCATGACAGAATCACCTAAACATGATTTAGCACAAGCATTAGAATCTCCTGAAAATCCCATGAATGGGTTTGGTTCTCATCAGACACAGGTATCGGGTTCTGGATTTATTGCCATCTTCTTCTTCTGCTTCTTTATTCCTTTTTTTTTTTTATAATTCTAAAATTAATAGGCTGCGTGTTGCAGGGCCGTCTTTCTAGGAACTTGAGTGGGCATAATTCAGACATTGTGTGGTCTGGTGTCGCATGTGTATGTGCAAAACAGCTCAAGCATTATCCAGCATTCTGTAGAAATGGGATTACCATAGTGGTAAGCAAGCATTTATTGTTAAATTAAAAATGGAAGGCAGAGGCTGAAAGTATTGACTTTGAACACCTGAGATGAAATTCATTGCTGTCCTGGATGAAACTTTCTTATATTGTTATCAAATTATAATAATGCAATTTTTGTTAGTAAATAGTTGGAATGAACACAAGTGTAAATGATCATAACTTGAATTTGATTGTAATGCCTTAGCAACCTAGCTAGAAGAAATGAATGTCAACAAAGGGGCCTCAAACATGTGTCATTGGACAAATTGGATCCTTTTGTCTATTGAATGTGTGAACGCCAGGAAGATAAACTCTCCCTGAGGATGCAGTTGTGGGCTGGTTTTATGTGTGATTAACTTGAATAAGTGCTTTGGAAAAATTTCAGTTTGTTTAAAGGTCTATATAATTAATATAAACTCTATGGTGTGGTCTAAAACACAAGTTTTGAAGTCAATTGAAGTAACATAAACTTTATGATCTGATCTAAAATACGCACGCGTGTACACACCCACCTGCCCACTCAAACTATTGTACCTTTGTGGCATGAAGTAGACCATATATTGATGCAGCACAGTTTAGTAAACCAGACTACAATGGTAGACTACACAGACACATACAATTTTTGAAATCAGTAGAAGTAACATGAACTCTATGATCTGGTCTAAAATACACTCACGCTAACGCTATATAGCTTGACTTGTACATTTGTGGCATGAAGTAAACCATATACTGATGCAAGACAGGTTGGCAAAGCTGCCTACAATAGTAGATGACACACCAGCACACACACACGCATGCACTAACACTATATAGTTTGACTTGTACATTTTTGGCATGAAATAGACCATATATTGATGCAAGACTGGTTGGTAACCAGCCTACAATAGTCGAACACAAACACACAAACACAGAATCTTTGAAATCAACATAAGTAACATGAACTCTTTGGTTCTAACACACACACACACACACACATACACATGCTAACACTATATAGCTTGACTTGTACATTTGTGGCATGAAGTAGACCATTTACTGATGCAGGACAGGTTGGTCAGCCTACAATAGCTTTTGTGGTGGTCAAATTGAAAGCCAGCTATGATATTTTTGTTAACGGGAAAGAAGGTGAATTAGGGTTAAGAGTTTTTGATTTAGAGCTGATTAGAGAGAGGAAAGAAGATACTTAGTAGGTTATTTGAAGGTGTGAACAGTACAATAGTACTGTAGCAGAAGCAGCAGAAAAATTGCTACATCTAAACCAATACTAAATAGGACAGTGAAATGACTTTTAAATATTCCTAATGATAATAAAAATTCCTAAACAATACTAAATCCTAGCCTTCCTAATTTGAAAATTAACAACCCAAGTATGAGTTCCATAATTATGAGTCACTTAACATAATCCCTAAATTTGATTTTTCTTGTCCGCATCATATACCAATTAACACAATGTGCGGAGGCATGACAATGAGTAATTCACAGATTTTGTATTAATTGATTCTCCTCCAGTTTGAGAAGTGATGGTTTAAATCTCACTTATAATCTAAGAATGCTGGCATGTAATCGTTCCTCTTTTGTTTCTACTTCAATTTCATTGGTCCTATAATTCCATGACCTTCATCTTCTCATTTGCATTACAGATCCAATCGTTTGTTTTTGTCATGGCTAAAGGAGAGAATCATTACCTTGCTTATCTGGAAGATATGTATGAAGACAAGAGGAGACAGAAAAAAGTAAAAGTAAGGTGGTTTCATCATAATCAGGAAGTCAAGGGTGTTGTTCCTCTAAGAAATGCTCACCCAAAAGAAGTTTTCATCACACCTTATTCACAGGTCATTAGTGCTGAATGTGTTGATGGTCCTGCTACAGTTTTAACTCGTGAGCATTATGAGGAATGCTTGGCTGCTTTTCCTAATGCATTATCTACTAGAATACATTTATGCTTTAGGCAGTTTAGAAGCAATAAAATAAAACCTTTTAATTTGAGTAAATTGCGTGGTTACTTTAATCAACCAATTCTCTCTTGTTTGAATTCCAAATCATTTCCTGGGGCTGACTCTATAAGCTATGGCCTAACTGGTGAAGAAGATGAAGAATTGAGCCCAGATGACAATGGAAAGTTAGGAGTAAAGAGGACCAGAAGTAGTAGAGGGAGTGAAACATTTGTGACAGGTCATTCAAAAATCGGAATATCTGGTAGCCGAATGATGGCTTTTGAGCCTTCATATTTCAACTTAAGACATGATATGTTAGGCAAGAGATTGCTTCCGCTCAAGCATGCTGAGTATCAGCTTCAATATAGCCCACTGTTTAAGGTTGATGAGAAGATAGAATTATTGTGCCAAGATAGTGGTATACGAGGTTGCTGGTTTAGGTGTGCAGTCTTACAGGTTTCCCGCAAACAGTTGAAAGTTCAGTATGATGATTTGCGGGATGAAGATGAGTATGGCAATCTTGAGGTATGCTTAGACATTATAAACACACTCTATGTAGTTTGCTATCCAGTTCCATTAATGGTGGACTTGCTCTAGAAGTTGTCATCAATAAAAATAAATGATTCTAATATCTGGTATAGCATTCTCCTGAAATTGGAAATCAGGGTCAACGCACAATTTTAGGTGCAATTTATCATCTGAAATTTTTAGTAGTTTTAAATGCTTTCTTGCTCATCCTGTATAAAAGTTTCTACAGATTTAGCTAACTTTCCTATGTGCGTATAGCATTATTTGCATGTTGCCTCCAATTTTTCTTTTGAGGTTGAAACTGTCTAAGAAAGACTTGTTATATCTGATTTCTAGGAATGGGTCCCAGCTTTCAAATTGGCTGTGCCTGATAAGCTTGGCATGAGGAACTCAGGACGTCCAACAATTCGACCAGCACCTCCTGTAAATGAACAAGCGGACCTATCTCTTGAGATTGGCTCTGCAGTTGATGCATGGTGGAGTGATGGCTGGTGGGAGGGGGTGGTATCTGGAATCAATAGTAGCAATGATGATATCCTGCAAGTTTTCTTTCCTGGTATGCATTTTTTTAGGAAAATGTTCTGATGCGCTAATTTTCTTTCATTCCTTTCTACTATCCTTTCTGTCTTTCTCTGTCCTTGTATTTGTACCGTAAATTGCTGTTGTTTTAGGTGAAAGCTTCTTCTTGAGCATACACAAAAGGGATCTAAGAATTTCGAGAGATTGGGTGGGAAATCAATGGATTGATGTTCAGGCAAAACCTGACATACTTTCAGCCATTTCTGCAGTCATTAGTCTAGACTCCAAGATGTCCATGTCTTCAACAATTGCCAAGGACGTGAAGCCCAACTGTTTTGCTTTGTCTTGCATTGAAGTTCCTACTAATGCTGAATTCAATAACATTGAACGGAAAAAAAATGACATATCTAAGATAACTGTTGCTGAAAGCATTGTGGAAGATATGGACTGTGATGATGATAGAAAGCCTACGTCATCAGATGACAAATCCACCGAGGATGGTGGTAATGACATTAATGTTGATCATGACAAAGTGGATGAAGTTCAAGACAATGATGAAGATGAGGTTGATGATGTTAAAGACAATGATGACAAATTAGATATAGAAGTGTTTGAGACTTCTGAGAAGAACTGTTGTGCTGTGGAACTCAGGGAAGTGACAGCATGAGTTTGAAGCAAGCATTTGTGTTGCATCATCTCATGATTGTCTTTTCTTACCAAATATGATTTGGTTTGATTTGGCCAGGATGCCTCTGTAAATATTAACATGAAAATTGGCAAAACTCCGTTTACTTAAACTTAGTTTGGCGCCATTTGTAGATGTACAGGAATCATATTAGATTTTTAAGGTTCTGTTGTAATTTATATGACAGTTGGGATTGGCTGTTGGATTCTTTTGGTTAGAAGCCCTTAATTGAGTCATTTCTACCAAAGTGGTTTCTCACTTAATGTGCTTCTTGCTTGTAAGATGTACTCCTTATAATATTGAAGTTTTCTTATATTCTATGTTCATTGAATTGTTAGACTTCTACGGTAGTTCAGTCTTGAAGACTGTCTAGCTTCTATGTATGAATACATTTGTGACAAGTTTGAGCGGATTAAGAATTGAAATTAGAAAGAATAACAAATTGAGTAGCTTGTTTGACTTGGAAGAAAATACTAGAGTCTAAGCCATTGGGTTCCATTTATGAATTGAAGGTCCAGGAAAGGCTGCACTTCCTCATAAGTGAAAGTCTTCAACCATGGCACCCTTCCTTTTGCATCTGCTCCTCTTCCAGTACACTCGAATTGTCCGAAAACTACAGTCCTGCAAATACGCAGATTTTTTAAATTCTCCGATAAATTGTTTTCACTAAATCTGGGCAATGGATCTGTCAAAGAGTAATACTTTTGCCTGTCTGGGTCGTTCCAGTCACTCCATCCTGAAGGAGTTATAATATCATCAATGTAACAGTATGAATATATTGCCCTTGAATGGTTTCCCCAAGCTCTTCCCAGATAAATTTTCCCAGTTCCATTGATCACACAGTCCACGAAAGAAAAACCTGTATCATCATAAGGTGAGTCCCTGCGATGAGCTGCGATTGCACCGGATCTTTTAGCCGTGGATTGAAGCCCACATTCCTGTTTCAATACACTAACCCAAAACTCAGTCTTAAAGAAATCTCTGTTATCTACTAGTAAAAAAAGACCCAAAAAAGAGAGGGATGAAAAAACTCTCAACCTGAAAGAGTGATTTCCCTTTTCCAAATATAAAGTCTACACTTCCTTGAATATGACATTGAAGGTAGTAATGTGATCCAGTTTCATCCAAGAGGGTGTCCTGTGTCCCCATGATCCTAGCCTTATAAAAAAATGCTTTATCACCAGACACCCTCAATGCTACTGCTTGCATTCCATATTCTCCAGGCTCTGCTACCACTGTATTCTGCCATTACCACCTATCAAGATAGTACTAAAAAATGCTCGAATTCGCATATCAACACCAAAAAGATCCAATTTTGGTTACCTCAAAAGTGACTGCAGTCGCGCAGAAGTAATCGGATTCTATGGTAACTGAAGCTGTTCTGTAAGTCCCCAGTTCAACCCCATTGCTGTCTGTATCAGAAGCCTTACTGTTCCAAGTAATTATAGTATCATAGCTTTGGTTTTCCTTCCCTATGAATGAGATATATGGCTTGCTAATTGGTACAAGCACCTTCTCTCTGCATCAATATAACCATAACAAATGTAACCAAAAACAAAAATGTAACCGTAAAAAAGGTTACCCTTCTCTCTGCATCAGTATAACCATAACAAATGTAACCAAAAAAAAAAAATTGTAACGGTAAAAAAGGTTACTAATACTAATACAGTCACGTCTCCTAAGCATGCTATGTAACTACCTCAAAAATAAGCACGTAGCTAAATTTGTGTGCCCACTAAATTACCCTAAAATATAGCAAAACCGCAAAAATAGTGCACAAATTTTGAAAATCTAAAATTTCTCTGTTCTTCTGCTAGAGGAAGGTAGTTGCTGAAAACCAAAGTTAATCAATTTTTTTCATGACTAAATAAATTAATTACTATTGTTCAAACCTGTAAATCCCAGGAAGTATGAGAATTTTCACCCTTTCTGTATTATGTTCTGGTACCATATCTATTGCACCTTGTACTGTTAATGAATCTCCTGCACCATTCTTGTCAACTACAATCACTTTGCTTCTATTATAACTGTCTCTAGAACTCAATCTTGCTCTATCTTCCTCCACCTTCATGTCATCCCAACTAATGAACACTTCATTTTGTGATGAACCCAGTTGAAAACAACCCAAGAACGACATGAAAACCACAAGAAAAACACCAAGAACACACATTTCCTTACCCTTTCTATAAGACCGAAAACTACATGAAAAAGTTCACTGTTTCTGTTTCATGTTCTGCATGATGAAATCTTGTTAACATTTGGCTAGAGAGAATAATGGTGCAGGTTTTCTTGAAGCTGAAAGGGTGTGAAGAGGAGGAGAGTAATAAATAAGGGAGCGTTGTTTGTCTGTAGTCCTTAAGGAAGTGAAATAATGATAGTAGCAGAAGAAGCAAAGAGCATGGAGGTGATAAAATAAATGCAAGTAAAGAAAACACAAAAAGAACAAGAACAGGAACAAAGACTGGTATTGGTTTTAAAATAATTTCAAGAAATGGGGAAGCAAGAAAAATGGAAGGTCCGTCATGAAAGTTTTGCTACGTTGAGAAGTAAAGATTATGGGGATTTTAATGGAGGTTTGTGTTTTTGGACTTTCTTTTAGTAAATGAAAAGGTGTTTGTTGATGGGTAGTTAAGAGAACTGTGAAGTAAAATAGCGGTTATGGTTTTTTCTTAAGCTGATCTGAAACTGAAAAATGCTTGAATGCCTCTTGGATTTTCAATTCTCTCCAAATGTGATATTGTCATGGCTATTTGCCTAATGGGGCATTTACCACGAGCTTAACCTTTTTTGGGTAACTGCCTATAATCCCAAGGATTTTGGCTTTAAAGATGGAAGCTGATGAAACCCATCTTGGTGTGATGCATTTATATTGTGGTTACACTGATCTTTTTAAAGATGTGGTCCATTTTGGTATTTGCATCGAAAAATTTCATTTTCTTAACATAGTAATTCATGTGATATTGTTTCTCATAATTTTGCTATGCCAATATTAGAAAGAAAGTTGCTCGAAATATTGGAACTTAAAATTCCAATTTTAATATCAATAAAATTTAATTTTCATATGCAATTGGTGGTTTATGGATTAAAGGGAACACATTTTATCATATAGCTTAATGTTTAATTACTTTTCATGAAAGCTGAATAAAGGAAAAGGTTTATGAAATTTCATAAAGGTTACAATAACAATGGTTGGAAGTCTTAAATTATGCACTTTTCTCAATTAACGAGTGGAGATATGATCATTTAAATTCTTAATGTGTACTTAGGATGTTATTTAATCACAAGTCATTACTCCCTCTATTTTAAAAAAAATTGTTACCTTTTATTTTTTATATTATTTTAAAAATATATTTAATATTTTATTCTCAATTTATAAGTATATTTTCTTATTTATATCTTTAGTTATATTTAATGAAAAAAATATATTTTACGTAATTAATATTAATGAGGATAAATTGAAAAAATTGATTGTAAATAATTTTTTGTTTAATGAAAATAAACACTTATTTTGGAATATTTAAAAAAAAAAAAATGGTAAACAAGTTTTTTAAGATATATCTAAATGAATATTTAATTGTGTTAACTTCAAGTTGAAGATCAAGAATCATGATTAGGTGTGGCAAAATTCACCCTACCCATTTAGCCATCCTTTAAAAGAAAAATATGGATAGAAAAATGATGAGTTATATTTTAAATGGGTTATTATCCACTTAAATCCTATTACTATATAGGTGGATATAGGTTGAGTAAAAATACCTATTTATCTAACATTTTTTCTCTCTATCTTTTAACAATTTTTATATGATCTTATAAGATGGAAATAAATATATACATCACTAAAAATGAATACTATATCATTATTTATATAAGTGATATAAAATTTTATTTTATTAATAGAATTTATTTATTTTAATAATAAAATTATTTAATAAAAATAAGGACATAACTTTATGATAATGCAGTAGCTATGACCTTTCTA
>CATIWR010043136.1:0-18224 GCA_949677035.1 Omphalea diandra
CACAATCTCTCGCATCATCCAAACACAGTCTATATAAATTATCGAACAAAACACATTCACCAATCAATTTGGAATCTAAAAACATATTGGCTTTTCTATTACCAATAGCAAAATGATATCCAATTTTGTCCAAAACAGAAACAAAAACCAAAATTTTCCTAAAAGATGGAACATAAAAAGTGTTCTCCAATGTCAAACAAAATCCAGATTCCAAAACTAATCTAACTACTCCTACTTGCTCAACATCTATCTCTAAATTGTTTCCAACTCTAAGCTTAGACTCCCTTTCATTTGGCTTTCGTTTGCTTATGAATCCCTGCAAGGTAATAGCAACATGAACAGTTGCACCACTATCAAGCCAACAAAAATTTGGTGGTACATCAACCATAAAAGATTCAAAGCAAACGTAAGCCAAAATAATACCTTCATCTCTCTTTTTTAGCCAAGCTGTGAATTGATGACAATCTTTCCTCATATGACCTTCTTTATGACAAAAGAAACACTTCACCTTACTTTTACGGACACTTCTTAAATCTCCCCCTCTCTTGGTTTGATTCCTACCATGCCATTTAAAATTCTGATTTCTTTTAGGAGCATAATAATTAGGTTTAAACTTACATTTATCCTTTTCAGGGTCAGCCCTAGGATGTGTCAATAGTATAGCAACTTCACCCTTTTCTTTCCTGATTTTCTTTTCTTCATCACATTTAGTTATAAGGTCATTAATGGTCCAGGTAGTGTTTTGGATGTTATAAGCAGTCTTAATCTGGCTGAATTCAGGAGGCAAGGTCTTTAAAGCTTGGTGAACAATAAATTCATCGAAAATTTCAAGTTTAAGACCCTTAAGCTTGGTTTGGAGGTGAACCATATTAAGAATGTAATCTCTCACATTCCCATTCTGGTTGTATCTCATACTAGTTAATTGACTCATTAGGATCCCAGCCTCAGACTTATCGGATACAAAATATCTATCTTCCACAGTAGCAAGAAAGGCTTTGGCTGTAACATCAGTGGGCAAACTACTCCTAAGGTACTCAAGAATAATTTTCCTCATTGCCATTAGACTGAGACGATTTGATCTCTCCCATTTGACATGCAGTTCTTTTTCATCAACACTACTCTCATGGGTGGGCTTAGCAGACTCGTCTTCATAAAGGGCATAATCAATCTCACCCATTCCCAAGACAAATAAAATGTCATCTTTCCACCTTTTAAAATTGGTGTCAGTCAAAAGCTCAACAGTCGCAGTACTATTGTTGAGACTAAAGGAGACTGTTTGCAACAAAACAAAAGCATGTATTAGAATTGGACTATACACAAAATAAATTTGTAATTTACATAATCTAGAAAATTCTGACATCACTACATATTCCCCTTTGGGCAGAACATGCACATGCAGTAGAATTTCTAGCTATGAAGCACACAACTGAGATCACATTAGTTTCGAGAAATCTATCCCCTTTGGGCAGACAGACTCTCTAGACTAATGCACCTCTAAACACAAATAGCTTCATACCAACAAGCCCTCCCAAAATCAATGCATCTAATAACCCCCTTTGGGCATGTTATTTTATACATTAATTTGGAATATTCTTTTCACAACAAGCACTTCCAAAATAAATGTATCTGATAACCCCATTTGGGCAAGTTATTAAATACATTAATTTTGGAATTATCTCTTCACAAAATTAAAAACAACTTTACGAATTTCAATAGATGTCCCACTTTGGCGGTAACACCCACATCAACCCATAAAATTATTTTTAATTAGAAATATATAATAGCCCAATTAAAATACATATTGAACACAAATATATATTCCAAAAATACACAAGGTACCAAATAATAATATACTTTAATTTTTTAAGCACAAAATTATTTTCACATATATGTGCAAATTAAACAAATAAATAAATATTAATTATTTAGTTATTTAATTTTATTACAAAATTAATATCACTAAATCATAAATTGGCAATTAGATATATATATATATATATATATATATATATATATATATATATACACACACACACACACACACACACACACACACACACACACAAACCATCTAAATATTTATATGTATATATATTAATATTTATTGAAATAAAATTAAATTACTTCACGAAATGCATGAATTATAAGAATATTATTTAGATATTTGTCCGCACAAGAAACTAACGAGAAAATCGCTTGGCTTAGTTGGCAAAGCGTAGGAATCGAATGCAGGTTTCTTCGCCTGTATTGAGCAACAATCATCAAGAACACACAGTCACAACAAATCATTACTGCCACAACCCCAACAATCATCAAGAAAGCGCAAAGCAGATCAAACAACCGATCTGTCTCCATCCCCAAGATCAAACGGGAACCACAGGACTCAAGCCAACCCCAACACAAACTCATGGTGATATGAGAGAAATCAAACGACGAATTCATCTGACGAAACACTCCCGCTCCACCGTGCCAGCCAAACGTAGATGTTTCGTAGAGACAGATCAAGATGATCACAAAACCAACGACGGAGAAGGACAAATTACAGTGTTTCAGAATCGAAACCCTTACCCATCTTAAAACTCACAAATCACATAGAACACCAAATTTTAATAACTGAATGGAAATAAATTGCGTACCTGTCTCCGCGTTGAATCCCAAATTGTTTTGAGCTATAATTCCAAAAGCTGAAATAAATCACTTGAAAAATTTGTCAGAACGGTTGAAAAACAAAAGTTAGGTCGTCCTCTCTCTGACCTTTTCAAAGACGGCTACAATGAGCGTAGCAACTAGGGTTTTTTGTTATGAAGGCAGGAGAGAGGACCTAGCCTATTTATAATAAATTTTAACAGGCCCACCCATCACAGGTCTATGTTAAAATAGGCCTATACTGACCGTCTTCCATATCGGCCCACAAAAAATGTCACAAGCCCATAACTCAATTGATCACATTTTAATTGAGCTTACCCCAAATCAATAAAATATATTATTCAGTCCGTTTTATAAATAATTTAAAAAAAATTCCATCATGAATATATATGAGGCTTCTGCTATACCATATGGCCCAAAGTAAAAGCAAGAACCGCTCAAGAGAAGAACCAGTAGTATAATTTTTAAAGGATGATGGCAATCCAAGCTCTGTCGTGCAGTCCAATATTCTGAAGGCTAATCTGAAGCTCGTGAGCAAACCTTTTGAACTCCTGAACAATCTCGAAGGGCGGGTTCTATTATTTTAGTTGTTGTTTTGCACCACACACAAATAGGTGAAATACTTGCTCCATGACGCACCAGGTTCGAACAAAATGGAAGAGCGAATCTGCATATTTGACAAATCAGATTTTTTTTTTTGCCTTAGGCGGTGTGTTAAACTTCCAAAGCAGATGCCGAAGAGACTCGTCTACATTCGAGCTTGTACCCACCAATTTTATGATTATCAACTTCCTTAGTTTTCATAGCCATCCCTAGAAAAGTGCCAACTGAGCTAGTCATGAGATTTGCAATCCGACAGTTGGATTCGCAGACTTTGGACTACCTCAAAACCTATAAAAATCTCACAGACAAGTGAACAAATTCCAATCTTGGACTTATATTAATAAACCTGAAATGTCTAAATGGTCCATTCCCCACACATGAACAAGGACATTGACTGTGCAATTCTAAATGTTACTTTGCACACATATTCAAAACCCAAAACCCATAAATAAGAAGCATTCAAACTATTAAATTACATCTTTTAACCTTAGTAATCCGAGCTAAACTAATAGTATTCAGCCTGAAATATATATTAGTGACCATTTCAACACAATATTTGGTCAACACGTACCATTCAAATGCCAACCAAACACGACACAGAGTGCCCCATATACACTTACACTGCTATAAATACCAACAACTCTGTTCGCATATCTTCTCATTCACAACCACCAATAATATCAAGAAGTCTTTCTTGGTGCAGATTAAAGTACAAGCTTTTCAAGTTCTTTCTCTTTATTAGATCTAGCATCAAGCAAAGATGGTGAGTTTCAAGAGACCATCCAATACTACTACTCTTTTCGTCATTTTCTTCATTTCTATGGCTTTTCTGAGCCATTTTAAAGTTGAAGCTACCAGAGTTTTGCCGGAGGATTTTGCAAATGCAAATCATCTGGAGACATACTCGTCCGTTTATGAGAAGGCTAAGAGCACCATGGCTTGTTGGCTTGAACGTCTAGCATCAGGACCTAGTCCTAGAGGCCGTGGCCACTAGTTTGTTCGTTGAAGGGTTAGGGAGATTTTATGGATTTTATACATATAAATTAAAAAAAAAAACAATGTTTTTCATATTTTTGTCAATAGAGATAAAATAGAAATTGAATTTGAGTCTTCACTCTGAAAGATACATTTACCACTAGACTAAGCTGTAGAATTTTTTCTTTGACTTTGTTTTTTTTTTTTTAAAAAAAAATTGTAGTAAAAAAATAAATTGTAATATCATGGATTACAGGACTATGGGAAAAAAAATGTAAATAAAATTTATCATTCTTTTATTTCATAACTGATTAATTAGCAGAATTTAATTATTATTTAATTTCATTGTTTGATCACACTTTGGCTTCAGTTTTGTTGGTTTGTGTTTCAATGCTTTTAAGTTTTTTTGTTCAATTAATCTTTCACTGTGAATTAAACCATTTTTTTTTTTAAATTTAAGTACAAGCGATATATTAATAAACACACACATTACACCATTTATTTTATTTTATTATTTTTTTTAGAAAAGCATAATCGAATATCATTAAAAGAAGGAATATTGGAGGAGTATTCTCAACAAAGAAAAAAAAAATATTCAACAACAAAATTAAAAGTGAGTGAAGCCATCGCACCTTGTTGCTTGACGAGGAATGCATTTCAATAGGCTCAAGGCAAAACTTGAAAGTAAATTCTGGATATCCGCAGTCACAAGTCCAGTATGAGTTCTATTAACACTTTGGAGGATGAGATCGTAATTGGAGAATTCTAGAGTGCTTTATATTTAAGTGCCTCAAAATTTATTTCAATGTTTTGATTTTTTTATTCAATTAATAGTATGTAAAAATTATCAAATATATATATAAAAAATGTATAAGTAACATATAAAATTTGATAATATTATATAAAATCCATAACAATATGTATATTTTTTTTATATGTTTACTAGTTGTAGTTATCGATTTTTTTAATTACATTTTGAATTGTAAAAAAATACATATTGTTAATTGTAATATGTAATTTTAAATTATTTTCATATGAACATGTAACTTTTATCAATATAATATGTAAAAGTTTATCAAATATATATAAATTTTTTTATATTATATATAAATATATACAAGTTACATATAAAATTTGATAATGTTACATAAAATTTATAGTAATATATAATTTTTATATGTTTATCAATTACTTTTAGAGATTATTCAGTTACATCTTAAATTGAAAAATGTACATATTATTAATTATAATATGTAACTTTAAATTATTTTTATATTAATACATAAATTTATCAATATAATATAACATATCAAATGTTATCGAAAAATATATAACTCTTTTTATATTAGGTTAATACATATAAAATTTGATAATATAACATAAAATTCATTATATTATGTAACTAAATTTACTGAAAAGTACAGTGCCTCTAAGCTATTGCACAAGACATCCATCGTAACCTCATGTTGGCAATCCGACTTAATTTTATTATGACGTCTAGAAGCAATTACAATCAAAATCAAATGAATTACTAAGACAAATTAGTTATCTAATAAGAAATAACTAAAACCAGCATATTATTTTTTTCCAACTACCAGTATTTTATTTAAATAAAAAATAGAAAAATAGAAAAACCATCACAGTATGTACACAAGTATTTCTTTCTAGCTAGTGGAATCATGTTTAGGTTTATAAAACAACTTCACGGACTTCATTATATGATTCATATTATATTATTCTCCAAGAAACCTATAAGAATTAACAAATAAATCTATTTAATTAAGATAAAATAAAAAAATAACATCACAAACTTGGGAATAGCAAGAGGAATAGAAAAATTTTTGTTTGGGTGAAAATGGATATCAAGCAAAGATGTAGTTAAAGAGACTGAGGTTGGTCTGGTTGGTGAAGTTACAACAAATAAAGGGCAATAATAAATTTATCTATTTTAAATAAGGATAAAATCACTCTCTTCTCATTTCTTATCAGAGTGTGAAAAAAAAAAAAGGCAAGAAGTTGAGTTGTACAAAAATGTAAGGTGTACTATGCCTTATCCTTCCATTTAACTAGCATTTTTCTTTCCAGACGGGTACAAGCCTACCCTCCCTCCCCTTAGCCTCTCTTTCCCCTCCTTGCTATCATCCAAGCAGGCCTAAAGCGAACCTTAGTCCAAATAAAAGTGTGGAATTTCGCCAACTCAGGATCACAAGAGTGGGCTACAAAACTGTCAGCTGAGCCAATAACTACACCTTGTGAGTCTCTTATAACAAAACCAAGACCTGCACCAATGCCAATCCTAATGGTTGCATCAACATTAAGCTTAAAATTGCCATTAGTTAGAGCTTCCAAGTATTGACTTCTAAGCAGCGATTCTGAATTTGTTTGAGAAGTGCCGTTAGCGTTTGAAAAAGTCCTTACCTACTCTGGAAGCCAAACCGACCACTTCTCTAATATCCGGAATTTTGCTTTGGAAGTATGAGGTTCCCGCTACATACCATATGGCCGAAAGTAAAAGCAAGAACTGCTGAAGATAAAAAGCAGCATAATTTTTTAAGGATGATGGCAATCCAAGCTCTGATGTACAGTCCACTATTCTGAAGGCTAATCTGACGCTCGTAAGCAAATTTGTTGAACTCCTGAACGATCTGGAAGGGCGTGTTATATTATTTTAGTTGTTGTTTTGCACCACACACAAATAGGTGAAATAGACGCACCAGGTTCGAACAGAATAGAAGATCGAAGCTGCATGTATTTGCCAAATCAGATTTTTAACTTAGGCGCTGTATTAAACTTTCAAAGTTGAGCCATGAGATTGTTTTATCTTAACCAGAGGTCTTGAGTTTGAGTCTCAAAATTATAAGGAGAGATTTGACAAATTCGAGTTGACTCACATCCAAAAGGTAAGGAGATACCGAATTATCTAAAAAAAACATCCAAAGTTGATTATACCGAAGAGACTCGTCTATATTCGAGAACGTACCCACCAATGTTATGATTATCAACTTCGCTAGTTTTCATAACCATCTGGCTGCCACTCTTCATTGTGTAATTCCCCTCCCTAGAAAAGTGCCAACTGAGCTAGTCATGAGATTTGAAGTCCGACAATGGGATTCGCAGATTTTGGACTACCTCAAAACCCATAAAAAATCTGAAAAGACAAGTGACCAAATTCCAATCTTGGACTTAAATTAATAAACCTGAAATGACCAGATGGCCCATTCTCCCCACATGAACAAGGGCATTGACTCTGCTATTCTAAATGTTTAAACCCTAAACCCATAAATAAGAAGCATTCAAACTCTTAAATTCCATCTTCTAACCTCAGAAAGCAGAGCTTAACTAATAATCTTCAGTCTGAAATATATATTAATGACCATTTCAACATAATATTTGGTCAACACGTACCTTTCAAATGCCAACCCAAAACGACACAGAGTGCCCCGTCTAAACTTGCACTGCCGTAAATATCACCAATTCTCTTCACATATCTCCTCATTCACAACCACAATAACATAAAGAAGGCTTTCTGGGTACAGATTACAGTACACGTTTTTCAAGTTCTTTCTCTTTATTAGCTCTAGCATCAAGTAAAGATGATGAGTTTCAAGAGACCATCCGCTACTTCAATTCTTTTCATCATTTTCTTTATTTCTATGGCTTTTTTGAGCCATGTTAAAGTTGAAGCTGCCAGAGTTTTACCAGAGGATTTTGCAAGTTCAAATTATCTGGAGACATACTCGTCCGTTTATGAGAAGGCTAAAAGCACCATTTCTTGTTGGCTTGAACGCCTAGCATCAGGACCTAGTCCTAGAGGCCGTGGCCACTAGTTTGTTTGATAAAGGGTGAGGAAGGCTTTATGGATTTTATGCTTATATTAAAAAAAAAAAAATTACTGTTTTTCGTTTTCTCACTAAAAGGATAAAAATAAAATTGAATTTGCGTCTTCACTCAAACAAAAAGATACATTCATCAATTGCCTAAGCCTGCAGATTTTTTTTTTTTAAAAAATTTTGCGGTCAAAATATACGTTGTAATATTTGTATGGGAGAACAAATGCAAATAAAACATATCAGTCATTTATTTCATAAATGTTCAACTGGCAGAATTTATTTATTATTTAATTTTAATGTTTGATTACACTTCGGCTTCAATTTTGATGGTTTGTGTATCCTTCTGTGATTTTGGTTTCTACTTTATTTCTTTTTAAGAGCAATAGACAGAACAAGAAATGAGCTAAAATAAGCAGCTTAATTTATAACATGTATCCAGGAACTAAACATATTAATCAAATTGTTTGTATGTATCTGATTGTTTCTTTCTTGATATACTCTTTCATCTTTTTTTTTTTTTTCCTGTAACAACTGAATTACTTGTGTTGATATCTTTTGGGATTAGTTCAAACACAAGACATGTAGGTGGTAGTTATTAAAAGCTTTGTAATCTGAAAACAATAGTTAACTTTAAATTACACACCCAAGTTTAAGCTGGATGGTTGTGTTGGTTCAACTTTCCCTTCTCTGTTGTACTATAACAAAAAAAAGTGAATTTTACATTGAAAATTTAATAATAACATCAAATAATATTATCTAATCCAATAGTATTTAATCTTATTTAATCTAACAGTTAATTATTAATTATAATATTATAATATAATAACATAAATTACAGTACAATCTTAAAAAAAAAAAAGTTAAATTCAACTTCGATATGTTAATCACTCTTTTACATAGTATTGTACGGGAATACACTCCGCCCCACGTATCTCATCAATCTCTGAATTAGATTTCTCCATGACACAATAAAAATTAGATTTCAATACATTTTTATACTTATTTAATGTATATATAAACATAATTACTTTTTTTTGTATATATTAACATATAGTGTAAAATATATTAATTTTATAATTTAATATATTTAAAATTTTTAAAATAATTTAAATATAAAAATAAATAATAATATAATATTAAAATATTAATATAACAATCGCGCGAGAATAGGGATGGTATAAGGGGGATAGCCCCCACACTCATCTTGTTGTCAATCCTAAGCATAAATCCCACTAATACTTGGACGATGAGATCGTAACCTCATGTTGGCAATCCCGCTCAATTTTAAGGCAAGAAAGGCCAAGCTTTATAACAAACGTTAGTCCAAATAATTAAGAAGCATTTAAAATTAAGGTGATAGTTCTTGATTTAATTCGAATTTATTAAAAAAAAAAGATTTGAGTTTAACTTAATTTGAAAGTAAATTTTGAAATTATTTGAATTCAAAATGATTTAAAAATTTTTGGATAAAATTTGATTCAACTTTAATAATAAGTTGACTCCAGTGATATAATTTAAATTGTTAAAATATTTAAAATTTATTTAAATATTAAAATAATATTTTATTATTGATTAGACTATATATATAAAATTCAAAATCGATATGATTCAAAATTGATTAATCCACTCGGCACCTTTAATAAAATTCCATTTTTCATCGCACTAATAAAAGCTAAACTAATAAACTTTAATGAGTGTCAAAATAGATTGATGTATTCTATTTGTATCATGTTAACCTATTTAGGTGACACGATTAGGGTAAAAAAAGAACATGACTTGTTTATTAATCATGTAAGGATATCTCAATCCTAACGTGACATAAAATTTAAATGAATTACACGACCATGATACGTGTAACTTGTTTACTTAAGTGAATTGTATATGAGTTATAAAATTAGACAAGATCTATTTAACCTGCATAAATTGATAATATGAAAATATTGTATTTTTATTCAAATCAATTAAAACATTATTCATAATCATATATTTTTTAAATATTCAAAACAAACATCAATAAAGGAAATCTAAATAAAGGCTAATACAATACCCGAAATTCAAATATTCTTACAAATAAATACAAATACATAAAAGTCTCAAATAAACGTCATCTAAATTTTTCTTAATAAATACAAATATATAAAAGATATCTATATATTTTTTACAAATGACCATTCTAATCTTGATATTACACATAAATTATGTAGATTATAAATGAATTGTGTCGAATTAATACGACAAATAAAATTAAATCGGTGGTAATGAGTTCGTGTTTCAACCTGCTACATAACCCCCCTCCCCCCTTTAAATCATGTTATAAATGGATCAACCGATTTATGATGCGAACCCACTAAAACTCAATTCTAACTCATTAATTTTACGTATTTCACAAATCGTGTTTGTATATCATAACACATTTTGACATCTTAAACTTTAATCTATAATATATAATTATGACTGTTTTAACACCATATTTGGTCAATATGTACCCCTCAAACACCAACCAAAATGACATAAAGTCTAAGCCAAAACCCCCATATCAACTTGCACTATTATAAATACCACTGTCTTCACATATCTCCTTATTCATAACCACAAAGAAAATCAAGAATTTTTTTGGGTATACATAAAAGTACAAATTTTCCAAGCTCTTTCTCTTTATTAGCTCTAGCATCAAGTGAAGATGATGAATTTTAAGAGATAATCCACTATTGCTCTTTTCGTCATTTTGTTCATTTTTGTGGTTGTTCTGAGCCGTGTTAAAGTTGAGGCTATGTATAGTATAAAGAAACACAAGAAGAAGAGTTAAAGGAGTATGTTGTCGAGAATAAAGCAATAAATCGATAGCTGACATAAAAATATTTTGTCTCTAGCAACATACTTAGTTACATAGGTTATTGTGTAAAGTAAAAGATTTTTTGTTACTTGGGTGTTAAGTACTCGAATTGTATGAATAACAGTAACTTCAGCGTTGTAAATATATTGCAAGTTAATACAATTACATGGAGCTTGTTCTCACTTTCTTCCTCTGGAGCTTCATGCTTTATTAACTTCTAACTTGCACATGGTATTAAAACAGGTTTCTAACCTTGCTCATATATAATTCTAATTAATGGAAGAAATCAAAGATAACTCTAGTGACAAAGCTGCAACTAGGATTACAAAAAGAAGTGAGCTATAACCTAAATGGAGATCCATATTTCCTCTATAGCTCCGATCATCCGTGTATTTCATTAGTCTTAGTACCACTTACAGGAAACAACTTTCTCACATAGAATTATTTTATGAAAATTGCATTTAGAGCCAAACTAAAGTTAGGCTTCAATGATGGAAGAGTGAAGCAACAAAAGAAAGGACTATTGAGTTTGAGTAGTGGACGAGGGTTAATTACATGGTCACTTTGTGGCTCTTGAATTCAATTTCAAAGGATATAATAAAAGCTTTTCCCTACACTACTACTACTAAAAACTTATGGGATTAAATCTCTGAGAGGCTTAAAGAGAGCAATGGACCTCTTTTGTATCATATTCAAAAGGAAATTAGTTATATTAGTCATGGAAATGATCAAGTGGCCAAATATTATACATGACTTAAAAAGCTGTAGGATGAGTTGAAGTGTTTGATGTCAATTCTAGTATGTACCTATGGTTCAACTAAGGAAATTGCAAATCTCATTTCCTTCAATAGCACAATTTCTTATGAAGGATATGATTATGTTCAAAATTAGAACCTAGTGATGGACCCACGCCCATTAATTAGTAGACCTCATTCAATGATTTTAAGGGTGAAAAAGCAAAAAGAGGTTAATGTCTGTTATGGAGAAGTAACTAAGGCTAATGTTTTGCCAATGAAAGCACAATTAGGAAATCCAACGTAAAGGAAGGAATAAAACAGGAGAAAAGAAGAACAATAATAGAAAAAATAAGGAGGAGAAAAGAAGAACAATAATAGAAAAAATAAGGAAAACAAGTATTGTACTGTTGCAATGTCAAGGGACACTTAAAAGAGACATGTTTCAAACATCATGGGTACCCAGATTGGCATAAGGAGCTTAAGCAACAATACAACAAAAATAAAGGAAAGTATGTAGCAAATATGGCTGAGACACCATTAGAAGGAACCATGGAAACATATGAGGATGGAAAAAGGACAAGATGTTTGATTGGTCCAGTTTCACTCAACAAGAGTTACTGAAACTGATAAAAACAAAGCAACAGAAGGAAGACATATGAATTTTGGCAACCTTGAAAATTATGCAAGTAATCTTTTCATCCTTTATCATTCTTTACATATAGTAGACACTTGGATACTTAACATAAGATCAACTAACCATATGTATGCAGAGGATTGTTTGTTTAATAAACTTAACCATACCAAAAACCATTTACCAGTTCATTTACTCTATAGCACTATTAGACAAGTCACTCATACTAGAAATGTTAGTCTTAGTAACCATTTGCTTCTTAAAGATGCCTTGTACCTTTCTAGCTTTAAGTTCCATTTGCTTTCAGTTAGTAACTTGGCTAAATTAGTTAAACTGAAATTCATTTTCTTACCTTATTATTGCATTCTACAAGACCTGTAGATTGAGCAAATCATGGCAGTAAAGAAATTAATAAGAATTCTTTTATGTGGTTAATGATAGTTGTTTTAGTGACTTTGAATGTAAAGATATTAATAGTTTCATTTTCAATCATGATAGGCATGCACTGTTAATTTTAATGAAAAGGATCTCTCTACTCTATGACATAAAAGTTTAGGCCATGGTTCACAAAAGACCTTGAAACATATTAGTTCTCTTTATTTGAATAATTGTGATTTAATGGGATGTGGAGTTTGTTACAAAGTAAAGTAATCCACGCTACCATTTCAGTCAAGTACCGGATCAATTATTGGACTAGATTGGTCAAACCTATGTCAAAACCTTTTTTTGATCTTGATAACATAGATTTGAAAGTACTAATAATCTTATTTAAGCGTTATGATGATAGAAATAAAGTTAAAATAATGTTGCAAGTTGAATGAAGAAGAAAACCAAAGGTGGTTCATAAGTCATGACCGCTACCCTTAAGTTTCAACCGTTATAAAGGCAAATCTTGAAGAAATTTTGGACAGTTGATTTCACAGTGTCCATTATGGTGAGCATCTCAACCGTGACAGTCAAAACTCTATTGATGCACTCCAACCATTTAATCAAAGGTTGCCACGTGATTATGGAGACGCTTAAAAATTCAAGTGTCTTGATTACGACACTAATGTAGAGACCGAGACAAATCTTTAACGTCCTCCAATCTAGTTTGTATTCCAAAAGTCTAGACCATTTCCTTTGTCATGACTGCTACCTCTATATAGCGATCAAGATCATTGAAGCATAAAATAGAGTTCCAACGAATATTTTAAGGAAGTTCTAATCCTATGCTGCCACGTGTACTTGTTGTTGGATACAAATAAAGATCTCAACTGCAAAATGACAAATTTGAAAGCGAAACATTAGTAGTGACCTCGACATGGACGTCTCGACCATGACATATGTTTGACAAGCATTAAATACTAGATTTTTTTCTCAACAACCTTTGGAGACTATGAGATAGTTTTGTCTCTAATATCTCTTTGGTGGGAGTAACCTATAAATACTCCACCAAATGGACATAAATGAATGAGAATAACATTTACTAAGGCAAAACTCTTGAAAATTTGTTTCTCAACTTTTCCCTCTTCAATTACTCTTTTTTATTGAATTAAAAGAAGTTTAATATGAGCTTTAAACACCTTTTAGACTTGTGTTTGAGAGTAAGTCGATATAGAACTATTTTTTAGTTTAAGTGTTAGCTTTGGAAAGCACTAGTGAGGTTGTGTGTGAACTTTTGTAAAACATAAGTTGTAAAGTTAGGTGTGATCTTTAAAACACCATTTGACATTAGTGGAACACCAAATTAGAAGAATTGGAAAGTGAATGTAGGGATGGTTAATACCCAAACCATTATAAAACTTAGTGTGTTCTATTTTTCTTTTACTTCTTCTAATCTCTTGCTTAACAAACCTTCCCTTTAAAATTTAAATTTCCTACCAATTCAACCCTCCTTCTTGGTGCACAAAGGCCAACAAATGGTATCATAGCTTGGTCTTAAACAAAACTTTAATTGAGTAAGAAAAGATTATGACACAAAAAGGAATCCACACTCACTTCAAATCTTACTTTGATGGAATCGACTATACTCATTAGAATATATAATGAAGATCTATTTGGATAGTAATGTGGTGGATTTGAGGGACATTGTAGCAAAGGAATGGAAGCCTCAACCAAAGTGGTAGATGGTAATGAAGAACTAATTCCAAGGGAAGAATGGATGGAAACACATAACAAGTCAAATGGCAAGTCAAATGGGAAGAACAAGGAGGCAATGACCATTCTCCTTAACTCCTTATCAAGAGAGGAGATTGGTGGAATGTAACATTGCCTAACCACCCATGGGATATGGAAGGCATTAGAGAACTATCATGAAGGCACTTCAGTTGTAAAATCAAGTTGGTTAGAGATGTATGTGATAGAGTGGGAGCTCTTCATGATGAAAGAAAATGAAAGCATCATCGACATGACAAATACACTTCTCTCCATTGTCACAAACATGAAGAAGTTTGAAAGAATTCTTACGAACCATAATGTAAACACTAAAGTTCTCAAATCTCTTCCTCTTGAGAAATTTGATGTTAGAATTTGTAGCATACAATAATTTAATATAGAGATTAGAAAGGTACAAATAGATGTTCTTATTGGTAAACTACTCATTTATGAGCTAGCCTTGAAAAAAGATGAGGAGATGATGAAAATGAGAGTGCAAGGAGACAAAAATGAAAAAGTAGAAAAGAAGACAATTGCTCTCAAATCCTCAAACAAAGGTAATGAGATTGAAGTTGCCTCTAGTGATAGTGATAAAAGGGAGAAGGAAGAAAAAAAGCTAGTCATGCTTTCAAGGAGAACCAAAGAGCTTTTAAGGAGAAGAAAATATAGAAGAAACTTCAAAAGAACATCCCTAAACTTTAAGGAAAAGAAGAATGATGTGACTTGCTTTGAGTGTGGGAAGTAAGAACACATCAAATTTGAATGTCCTAAGCTCAAGAAGAAGAAAAAGTGGGATAAAAAGAAGAAGAAAAACTTCAAGGCTACATGGGATGGTAACTCAAGTGAGGAAAAAAAAGATGGAGAAGTTGTCAACCTATGCTTTATGACATAAGGGAACTCTTCAAATAAGGTATGTACTTCTTCATATTGTTGTTATAATTATAAGGACATAGACGCTATAGATGATGAGCTTCTTGAAGCTATAATCTTGAGATGTGATAAATACAAATCTCAAATGAAATCTTATAAGAAAAAGTGTTCAAAACTCGAGGATGAATTTGAAAACTTAAATGATCGTGCAAGTGACTTGAGGACTTCTAATGAAGAACTCAATAAATCTTTAGAAAATCTTTCTAAATCTTCATCCTCTTTTGATTCTCTAAAAAAAGAAAATGACACTTTAAAAGGTAAAGTTATTAAACTTAGGAATTCCATTTCAAGATTTCATAAAAGGAAAGAAGTTTTCGATACTCTCATTGTATCTCGAAGGCCACCCTTAGTGAGACATAATTTAGGCTTTAATAGATCCTTCTCATCTATTTCTTCTCCTCCTACATTCATTAGAGCATCTATACCTCAAACTTCTAGTATTGAGGTTGTTAGAAAGAAAAGTGTTCCTAGCACTAAGCAACTTATGCCTAAAGGAAAAAGAAAGGTTCCCCAAGGCTTAAAAGCTAAGCTTCAAAGAGCAAAACATGCATACATTTATACCAAGAGGCATGCTTAAAAGCGCACATATAAAATTTCTCTTTTACTCCTCATCACTCATGCACTTCCATGCACTCTCATAATTGAAGTATAAGAAGGCTTTCTACTCATACTAAAGTCGTGCATAAGAAGAAGACTTATCAATATAAACTTCAATGCCACTATTGCATGAGGTATGAGTATATTAATGTATTTTGCTACATTAGAAAGGCACACCTCAAATTAGAGGGCCCTTCTAAGCCTAACCCTCAAGGACCCAAGTATGCTTAGTTTCCTAAATAAAGGTAAATTATTTTTGCATTGTAGGAATGCTTGGAAACTACCAAAGAAGATAATGATTAACATATGGATAGTGGTTATTCAAAGCATATGATAGAAAATAAGAAGCTATTCATAGCCATTAAAAAGAAGGATGGTGGTAATGTCACATTTAGAAATAATGTCAAGTGTAAGGTAATTGGCATTGAAATTATTGGTAAGAAAGATTGCTCCTTTATTGATAATGTTCTTTTAGTTGAAGGAGTGAAACATAATTTATTGAGTAAAACTCAATCATGTGACAAAGGTAATAAGGTTACCTTTGACCTTAGAGAATGTCGGGTTATCACCGTAGTGGATAAGAAAGTAATCTTTAAAGGTGAAAAAATGGGCAATACCTACTTAATCAACTTAGAAAATTTGGCTAACCAACATTTAAGTGTCTTATTTCCATTAGTAATGAGTCTTGGCTTTGGCATAAAAGACTTGGACATGCTAGCAAGGAGTTTTTACAAAACTTGTCAAAAGGAGAGCTAGTAGAAGGTCTTCTAAAGCTCAAATTCATAAAGGACAATACATGTGGACCCTGTCAAAAGGGGAAACAACAACAAACATCTTACAAGGTAAAAAAAATATTGTAAGTACCTCTAAGCCTTTTTAACTCATCCACATGGACTTAGTTAGACCTATTAGGAATGTTAGTCTTGGCGGAAAGCATTATGCATGTTGGACTAGATTGGTCAGACCTAAGTCAAAAACCTTTTTTGATATTGACAATAAAGATTAATAGGTATTAATGTCTTGTTTAAGTGTTGCTTTTGTAGTTTCTAAGTTAGATTTTCATTGAAAGTTGAAAGAAAATCTAAATCTCCAACTTTAGGTAAAACATCCAAATTTACGGTTAGGACTCTCTAATTCGTGATCGTGACCTCACATTTAAGGACAAATGTAGTTAAGCTAGAAGAATTGCAGAGGAGATCACAATTGTGATCCAACCAAAGTGTTAGCCCTAGGCACTAAGAAGGGGGAGAAGGGGGGGGGAGGGTTGAATTGGTGTATAAAAATTAAAATTGGGAAGAGAGAAGAGAAATGAGTAGGAAAAAAATACACAATTTATAGTGGTTCAGGTATAAACAACCATACGTCCACTCGCTAATTCTTAGAAATTAGGTGTTCCACTATCTTTCAAAGGTGTTTTCAAGCATACACCAAACTTTTACACCTATGTTTTGAAGGCTCACACAACAACCTATACACTTGTGTTTTGAGGCTTACACAACAACATTTACACTTGTGTTTTAATAGGCTCACACAATAACTACTCTTAGTGTTTTGACAGGCTCACACTATAACCTAATACAATTGGTGTTTATGCTCACACCCAACAATAACTTAAAGAATAGAAAAGAGTGAGTAGCAAAATTGCAAGAGTTTGGTTACAAAGTTATAAATTCTCTTCCATTTACATATGTTTGGTAAGGTATTTATAGCCTCTACCCACCAAAGAGACGTTACAATAAATTGGTACAAAATCATCAAAGTGTGACAGACAGATTTTCATATTAAATGATTGACAATCTTAATTTGCGGTCGCTACTACTCGTTAGCGGTTGCGAAATCCAAATTCCATAAGGAAAACCCCGTTTGTGTCTAACGACCAGTCCATATGGCAGCTTCTGATTAGTTCATTAGGAAAATATAACCGTTGCCTTTCACCTACTCTTAAAAATAGTGGTCGCAATTTATCTTGTACAAGACATGACTCTAGACGTAAATTCCTCTGCCAAAAGTGTTCATCTTCTTCTTTTGGGTTCGCGATCACTACCAATAAGTTCCCATTGCGATTTTTGACTTCCAACGGTTACCTGAGATACTTGTCAAGTTGTGGTTGTAAACTTGATTGCATCTTGAGTTAATTCAAAATTAGCGGTCGCGACTGAGGCAAGCCTTACACCTCTAATTCGTCTGTGACTTCAGCTTTCCTTTCTTTGAATTAGTCGCAACAGAAAAGTGGCCTACGAATATGTCTGTCCATTTTGTCAACCTACCTTGGTCTAGTTCGTGGTCGCGATTTATCAAGTTGCGAT
>CATIWR010043140.1:0-54221 GCA_949677035.1 Omphalea diandra
TAAAATTTTTGAGAAAGTTGTTATGACTACTATAGAGAAGATCATAAAGGAGGCACTAGTTGTTTACACCATCAATCCATGGGAAAGCTCAGATAAAGAGACAAAGAAGGAACGAGGGGAAAAAATGATCCGACTATGGGAGGAGAGTGATGAAGAGAAGGAGATGAACTAGGTGAGTCATGTAACGCGTAACGAGAAATACAATCCTAATAGAAAAGCTCTTAAGGTAGCATAGTTTGACGATAGGATAAACAAATCCATTATAAAGAAGAAAAAAGATGATAATCCTATAATGAAGCAATTGAAAAAGATGTCTGCCTGGATTAGTGTGTGGGAGTTACTTATCACTTCTTAGGAGTATAAGTATGCTATGGTAAAAGCTTTATCCAGGCCTATCATTTCCAGCGAAGCCATACCAAAGGACGTTGTTGCATTGGTAACTCATAAGGGTAAAATCACTTTCTCAGATGAGGATCTACCACTAGAGGGAAGGGATCAAAAGTTGGCCTTATTCATCTGTGTTGATGTAAAGGGGAGACGCACACCATCTGTGATTGTTGATGATGGATCTGGGATTAACATTTGCCCAACTAAATTATTACAGAAGTTTGGTTTGTCTAAGATGGACTCATATGCTTCTGATAGTGTCATTCGAGCCTATGATGATAGTAAAAGGCCGGTTGCAAGCGTGTTCAAGACTATGGAAAAAATTCGAGTAGTCGAGGTCATAATGGACTTCATAGTCTTAGATATTTTGATTATTTTTTAGCTTTTGCTTGGGAGGCCATTATATCATCCTCTTGATGGTGTGCCTTCCATTGTTCACTAGAAAGTTAAGATTCCTTACAAAAGAGAGATTGTAACCATCTGTGCTCAGGTGGGTGAGATTGTGTTAGCTTTGAGCATGGTTATTTTGCATCTCTAAGGATTTCAAGTTACCGAACTCATAGATAAATACGTTGATCCAAAGGAGATGAGAATTATAGAGAATATGAACTTTCTTCTAGGACAGAGGTTAAGGAAAAATTCTAATGGCATGCCAAAATTGTGAAAGATACTCACTCAGACTATCAGGAAAGGGTTAAGGTATTATGGTAAGGAGACGAAGTTAGGAGTAAGGGATTCGCATGAATCTTTATCAGATTTTTTTATGAAAGAAAGGGAGATTATTAAGAAGTTTAAGCTGGAGATGACTGAGAAGTGATAGTTGCTAGGTGAAGATGCATATGAACTTAAGAAGGCTTTCTTCTAACTAGATATGGGTGAAGTGGGATATCAAAATTATCAAGACTTATATAAAGAAGATGATGGGAAGAAGAAAAAGAAAAAGGGAAGCATATTGCGAGGACAAAGGATGATCAAGAATCAAGTCAGTCTGTGGTTATCTATTGTTCTCAGTCTATATGACCATAGAAGGATAAAAAGAAGATCACCATTCAACAGGTAAGGCAGTACTTACTGGATCAAAAGTTTTGGGTCATTGAGGAAGATCATGCAAGGAAAGGGTTCGACTTGATAAAGTATAGTGCACCCTTCATGGATCTAGAATGGGTATGCATCAGGCTATATAATTTCGCTGAAGCTATTTACACTAAGATGAAGTTAAAGGATATTGAGAGCTTGATTATGAACTCTATTGAGGAAGTAAGTGAAGAAAAAATGAAGAACTTTGTAGCGAAATAAAGCCTATAAAGGTAAATGGTGTAACACTTTGGGCAGACTTTTTAAAGATTAAGCTAAGGGATGATCGAATGAAATAGAGTTTTGAGAAAGTTGTCAAGGTTGTCATTGGTATAAAAAAGAGGGAAGAGGCATATCTTATACAGAATGTTGATCTCAAAGGTTAAACTGATAAAGGAAAGGGTGTAGAAGAGGAAAAGGCTTAGGCCAATGAGACTCCAGCCAACCATTCGGATGAAGAAGACTTTTTTGTCGTCACTGATTTTCTTGTTTCTAGTCTCTTTGAGGACGATGATGTATTTTTTTTTCTAAGTTTAAGGCAATGAATGATGAGTTTGCTTACTTGTGTTATGTGTTTCATAATGGTAGTGTGTATAGCATGCATCATTTCATGAGCATATTTAACATTAGTTATATGCATACCACTATATTAAATCTTGGAATATAGGAAAATCTAAAAATTTTGCTCATTGCCAGAGACATCACACCAATAGAGTGAAGGAAGTTTGAGCAGTTATTGAGGAAATATCAGAGGATTTTTGCCTGGACATATGAAGACATGCCAGGGGTAGACAGGTGAATTGCAGAATAAAAAATTCCAACCTACCCACACATGAGGCCAATGAAATAGAAACTACAAAGGATGAGACTTGAATGGGCTCGGTTGGTTAAGGAAGAAGTAGTAAAATAGTTGAATGCAATGTTTTTTGGAAGTGGTATACTACCCAGACTGATTGGCTAACATAGTACAAGTACCAAAGAAGGACAAAAGAGTAAAGATGTGCATCAGTTATAGGGATATGAATAAAGCATACCCAAAGGATGACTTTCCTTTGCCACATATTGACATATTGGTTGACTTTCCTTTGTAATAAGTGTTATGTATTCCTTCATGGATAGGTTCTTTAGGTATAACCAAATTCTCATGGCCATTATGGATAAGGTAAATACAATATTCATCATAGAATGAGGGATGTACTACTATAAGTCAATGCCATTTGGGTTGAAGAATGCAGAAGTAACGTACCAACGAATGACAATGACTTTATTGCTTGACTTAATCCATAAAAAAGTGGAAGTGTACGTGGGTGGCATGATGGTGCAGTTGGAAACATTTGAAAGGCATTTTGAGGCTCTAGAAAAGTTCCTGAAATGAGTCAATGAGTATAATTTGAGGCAAAATCTTAAGAAATATGTGTTTGGAGCTATCTTTGGTATGTTGCTGGGATATGTGATCAATGAGAAAACATTAAAATAGAACTTGATAAGGTAAACGCAGTCTAAGATATGCTCACACCTAAGACAGAGAAAGAAGTACGAGGTTTCTTGGGTCACTTACAGTACATCAATTGGTTCATAGAGAGATTGACCCCCCATTTGTGAACCCATTTTCAAGTTGTTAAGGAAGAATCAACTGATGGAATGGAATGAGCAATGTTAAAAGGCCTTTGAAAAGATAAAATAATATTAGACTAACCCACAGGTATTAAAGCCACCAAGGCCTAAAAGACCTTTAACTTTGTACATGATAGTAGAGGATAACTCTACAGGTGCAATGTTGGCTTAAAAAGATAAAGTAAAGAACGAACACATGATGTACTACTTTAACAAAAAGTTACTATCTTATGAAGAGAAGTACAATTAGTTGGAGAAGACCTATCAAGCGCTAGTCTAGGCAATGAAGAAGTTAAGGCACCACTCTTAGACATATTCAAAGGAGGTGTTTTTGATACTTGATTCGGTTAGTTACTTATATGAGCCCCTTCTCTGACTAGGAGATTAGCAAAGTGGTTGATCATGCTGATGGAATTTGATATTAAGTATGTAGCTAAAAAGGTAATCAAAGGAGGGGAGGGGGAGAGGGGGAAGGAGGGGAGGGGGGGAGAGGAGAGACTAGTTTCATAGTACTTGGCATAACAACCCATTAAAGGAGGACAATCTGAGTTTCCTTAATTCCTCGATGAAGGGCTAGGAGCAACTGAGCCCCAGGGATGGAGATTATACTTTGATGGAGCTGTAATAAGAAGAGGCATTTATAGGGGTGGTCATGATCTCAATTGAAGGAGAACTATTTCCTGTAGTTAAGAAGCTCGATTACAAGGTGACTAATAATATGGTTGAATATGAAGCGTGTGCATTATGACTCAAACTTTTGAAGCAAATAAGAGCTAAGACAGTAGAGGTGTTCGGGGACTCATTATATAATTTTATAGGTAATAGAAGAGTGAAAATTGAAGGAAGAATGTTTAGGCCCATGCTTGGAACATATAAAGAGGTTGGTGCAGAATTTTCAGAGAGTCATATTTCTTCATCTGCTAAGAGAAGAGAATGCAATGGACAATGCCTTAGCCACTTTGGTCTCTATATAGGACAAACTGAAACCTCTTATCGCGCTCCGATATGAGGTGCCATTTTACGAGGATACAAGAGTAATGCAAGTGTCAGTAAAGAATCAACCCTAGTATTTTAATATACAAAAATCTTTCGAAAGTAGCAAGTACCTTAAAGGGCTAAAAACAAGGATAGGGATGTGATCCAGAGGTTATCTTCATAGTTTATGGTTTATGATAGGGTAATCTATAAGTGAATTCTTGATAAAGTCCATTTACAGTGCTTGACCGAGGAGGAGGTCTGTGATGTCATGGAGGAGGTGGACGAGGGAGTTTGTGGTCCCTATATGAATGGGAAAGTGTTGACCAGGAAGATTCTGAGACTTGAATACTATTAGACCACTATGGAATATGACTACTTTTAGAAAGTTTAAAGTTGTCATGAATATCAAACTCATGGAAGTATCAGCCACCTATCACTAATCGAGTTACAAAATTTGACCTTACCTTAGGCATTTGCACAAGTATATCAGAGTGGCGTGGACTACTTTTCAAAGTAGGTAGAGGCAGAAGCCTTGGGTAAGCTGGGGGTAAAGCAGATGGCATGATTTGTGGAGAAAAACCTCATATGTTATTATGGCGTGCCACAACATATTGTTACAAATAATGGTGTTCATTTTTAGGTAGAGGTCAACGACTTGTTGAAAAAAATATATGGTGGTCCACCACAAGTTGTCACTTTATAGATTGCAGGCTAACAAAACAGTGGAAGTGGTAAATAAGAATATTAAAAAATCATTGCCAAAATGATTGAGATGTATAAGGACTGGTCTAAGAAATTACATTTGACCTTATAGTGTTATCAAACAACAGTGAGGACATCAACTAGGATGACACTGTATTATTTGGTGTATGGAGTAAAGGTTGTGTTATCAATTAAGTTAGAAGTGAAGTCTTTATTGGTACCATATGACATCGCTGAGTTCTAATGGGCGAGAAATATATTTGAATAGTTGCCTTACTGGATAAAAATAGGTTAAAGGCCCTATATCACATCTAATTATATCAGGGTAAGATGGCTCATACGTTCAACAAGAAGGTCAGGCTTGATATGATAAAGGTTGGTGATCTAGTATGAAAGGCAGTCAAACCACAGACTCAGGATCTTTGAGGGAATTCATGTCAAATTGGGAAGTCCCCTATATGGTCAAGTGGATCTACTCAAGTGGGGCAGTGAAACTGGCCGATATGGATGGGAATGAGTTCATTGAGCTAGTGAATTTGGACTGCTTGAAGAAGTATTTTGTGTGAGGTGTGAGAAACAGAAAAAGCTCGTTAAGTTGAAATCCTGAAAGAGTGGCTTAAGCAAAAATTAAGGCATAAATAAAGAAAAAGAAAGAAGCTCACTAAGTCGAAAATCGAAAAGGGTTGCTTAGGCAAAAGTTAGAGCATAAAATACATAAAATAAATAAAAGTTGAGAGAGTGCGACTGATCACTCGAGGATCTTTAATAGGATAGTAGGGAGTCAACATGAAAAATGGGGATGAATGAACAAAGGGTCAACAGGCAAAAGCGTTGAGCAAGATGATTAAATGATCTAGTGTGCTAATATTAAAAGCAAAAATCATGCATTCAATTAATGTGTAATGTGTAAAATGTAAATGGTTCATGCCAAACACAATATCAAATGGAAGTCCGTTTGCATACTTAAAGTAAATTAGTCATACACACTTTTGAACTATAAGTAAATATAACATAGTTTTTCAAAAAATCATTGTTTACTATTTGTTAATGCAATGACTGTAGATCTAAAGGTTGCACAGCCATGTTGTGTAATCTGCATCATCATCAAGCTCAGAATCTCAACTAGTGTAGAAGTCATAGATGTGATAGCTGATCTAAGTGGTTTTAACCTTGTCTAGGAAATGATAGGACAGGAGGGCTCTCGATGAAAGAGGGAAAGAATTGAACCTTAAATTAGGGATTGCTAAACTGACGATGCATACAAGCTGGGTTATGGAATATGCTTAAAGCCAAAGCAAGAAGGATAACATAGTCTCTATAAAGTCTGCAGACCAATGTGCGATGGGTTCCATCAGGGATAGTTCTAACGAATATCAGTGATAGAGATATGGAACATCCACTTAGCCCACTCAACTCTAGCGGTGGCTGGTTTAGTCAGGCAATAGTTTGAATGATGTTATGGGTAGTAAAGCCTCGCATCCATGGCAGGGGCAACTAATAGTCCTAATCTCTTTTGCAACCATATTTCAAAAAAAAAGAGAAAAGAAAAATATTTGTTATTTTGAAAACCCGAAAGGGCGACCTAAGTAAAATTAAGCAGCCCACCGAATTTAAAATCTGCAAAGATAGCTTAGGCAAAAGTTAGGATGAAATAAAGATAGTAAAAAAAGAGAAAAAGAGAGAGAGAAGTAAAAGCAAAGAGGTACAAACATATTACAAGAAGAATTCATACCTGAAGTAGTAGTGGGCTTTCCACGAATGAGTCGCCAACACCCAAAGCCATGATGTCGAGTCCCACAATGGTCTCACCTAAGATCGTAGGTACAAGAGTTCTCCCTAACTCAGTTCCTTTAAGAGAGGTAGGATCTGTTAATTAATCTCACCATCTTCCCTCCTTAATCAATACTCACCCATTAGAATGGTGAGTATAATGTGAGCCTGAGCTGCTCTAACATGACCCCTAAAAGGGGGAAAGTCATAAAAAAGGTCATGAGAATCTTCTCCTCACCTAGTGTGTACTTAGGTAACCCCTCATACAATAGTTCATATAGCTCCACCATCTTCTAGACATGTGGGTAATCCAATTAAGGCAGTGCAATTCAGTCAACAATCATAATGCGATAATCGAGAATGGCACCAAATTTGTCTAGCAGAGGATAGATTTTTGTATCCTTAAAGTGGAAGGTATGGGTAGTAAAGTCCCACAAGTCACAAACTACTTGTAAAAAATGAAATTCGAGATGAACATTAGAGAGGTGACAAAGAACAGAAAAACCCACCAATGGTAGATCAAACCAAACTTGGGGTAGGAGAGACCTTAGTAAAGTTCTTGCCATATGTGGGGAATTGGAAGAAGCAAATGAAGAAGATGGTTCAAAATGAGCTTTTATAGTAGGAAGATAAATCCATGGGTTGTACAACCTTTGATCAAGGCTGGACAACCTTAAAACTGGGTTATACAACCCTATATGACAGGTTTGTATGGCCCTCCAGCTGGGCTGTATAGCCCTCCCCTTCTATGAAGATAGATTTAATGGCTTTTCCTCTAGTTTTTAGGTTATAAAAGGCTTAGGTACCTATTTTATCAAGTATATATGTAAAAAAAGCAAGAATGCATGTTTGAAATATCCAATCGAGGAAAGAGAAACAAATTTTTGTGTTAATAGACAAAATATCAAAGTTCAATAAAAAAATGAAAGCGATTTCACCTCAATTTATCCTAGTATGTCCTATACAAATATCTAAAAGTGGGGCTTCTAAATCGCCCAATAAACTATATAATTGTGCAAATATATATCAAAAGTATTGTACTAAAAAGGAGGAAAAGAAAAAGGAAAAGAAAAAATATCCTAAACAGTTAAGGGGTGGGGGTTTTTAGAGCTTAGTTGCCTTCGCTTCTAGAAGGTGTTGCCTCAGAATCCTCAGACTTACCATTTATATCCATAATCCCTGGCTCTCAAGGCTAGACACTTCATCTCCACCTTCGCCTCTGCAATACGTTGATCCCTCTCCCCGATCTCGTGATTCTGATGTTAGATTGTCTCTTGTAAGGAACACGAGGGTTAAGATAAGTAGGACACAAAACATATAACACACGAACCATAAACATGCATATATGCATTGTTATATTATTTTTTTAATCTATAAAGAACGTGTTTGCTTTCTCACTACCCTCTTCAGGGCAGTTATCAAATCAACCATAGCTTCTACCAGCGTGTGTGGAATCTACAAAAGGGAAAATAAAAACATTCTCAGATTTATTATTTGTAATGCAATCAAGGCATAATGAATGCAAAAGAAATAAAACACTTACATGGGTATTCTCGGCTGACTTAAAGGCATAAACATACCAAGTTGTAATGACATCATCAACCCAATCAACAAAGCCATGCAAGACTCCATTTGGTTTCAAGCATAGAAACTAAAGCACTTACCGCTACAAGCTTCATACCTCTTGGAGTAGATCTCCAGGTCCATTTGTCGCCTTGAGGAGTAGTAAAGGTAAATCCAAAAGCAGAAGTAGAAGACTTCAGAAACCTGGGTAGTAGTACCTCGACTCGTGTGCTGCAAAGTAATCCCCTCGTTAGGCGTATAACAAGGAAATTCATGGATGGTTGCCTTAGTAAAAGAAAGGCTCCCCATAAGCATGTCAATCATCCAGGACCTGTAGGGGATCCTCATAAAAGATAACTACTCCCTAAATGCATAATGCAGGGCCATAACAAGCTTCATGTCCCTCGAGATCCCACACTCAAAACAAGCTAGTAGGCAGACGTCACGTGATAGGTCATTCGTCTAGACCATCATGCTAGAGAAAGATGCACTTCCCTAGATAACATTCCTTAATAGAGAGCCCTATCATCAATCAATGACCATCGGAGATGATATCAGCCTCCACCACCTCTAACGCCTATGTCGCCATAGGATTTCTCTAGTCGACATGCAATTGCAATAAGATAATAAAATCACTGTAAGTATAATACTAGAAAATATCATGAATGATTATAACTAATGTAATGGTATCGATTCAGGGAAAATACCTATACCAGAGTGATAATTTTCAGGCGAGCATGCCTAAAAGGTATGAGAGAATCCTCATAGCTCACTGCAAAGTGAGGGTAGCCATCTACCATGTCGTCCTTAGGATCCAATCCCTATAATAGGCCTAGTTTAATGGCCCATGCCTGTTAAAAAGCAATGACGTGAGCTCCAAAATGATGAAGCAGGGATAAGGAATACAAAGACAAAGGAGATCGATAATACTTATAATTAAGACCCTCTAAGCACTACACATTGAGCCCTAGCCTCGAGAGTGCCACTTGAGATAATGGTAGAGGTACGTTAATGACACAGACCCCTAATCAAAGTGATGTAATGAGCCCAAGTCCTTTAACAGTGGCACTAAACATAGCTCTACCACCCTAGATACATTAGAGAACACAAATCCCAATAAGGCTTATAGTAAGTAATAGCACATATGTTGATCAACCATCTTGGTGGGACTATCATTGGTAATAATGGGAGTGCCAGTCTGAATGCTCAACATCATCACAGTCCTACTCCCTTTCAACTGGGGAATGTAGCCTAGAACTCTCCACAGATAATCCTTCTAAAGAGTTAGATAGTGTACTTCAGAATTAATACGTAGTGGAATACCCGTGAACTATAACCCAGTTAAAAAAGTGAAGTCCTGGAGAGTGATCATGATCTCCCCAATCAAGGTAGATGAAAGGTGTGAGTCATATCCATCCATCACTCCGCTAATGCATGCACCATCGATAGATTGATCGTCAGCATCTTGTTGAGAAGCATTCACAAAAAGGTCTAGATCCTGATCCCCTCCAAATGAGTCACAACTCAGGGGTGCAATGTACGACCCTATGCCCCAGTAAGACTTTTGGAGCCACCTTATTTTTAAAAGAAGATGGCCCCCTAAGGAGAAAAACAAAGAGGCACTAAATACATACATCACGAAATAAAGTTCAAAGTGTATGCAAATCGAGACAACAAGCTAGTCCGACAGACAGAAAATAAATTTCACCATCAATAAATGGTAAGTGTCCTAAAAGTTATTTCTAAATACTTTTAAGCAAACCCAATGTCACAAGCAAGAAGTAAATTCAGGGGCAGCACCTAAAGCCTACAGTGGCAACATGTACAGAGAATAAAAAATTAAATTAAATTAAAATTGATAAAAAGAGAAAAGACACCTATTGCTCTTAACGTAGCTCCTGTAAGGTGATGGTACAAATTATAGACTATCAGAGTGTCGCCAACTAGAGGAAAACCCAAAGGAATCATCTCTTCAACAAAATCACCCGCTCAAATCCCTATTGGGATCATAGCTGATTTAGAGCGTCAAGAGTCAGAAGATCCTCATCAAGAAACTCCTCCTTAATACACCACATCATCATGAAACTCAGCATATTTGTAGCTTGAAAAAGCTAAGGTAGCCTAAAGTGTAAAGAGTGGAAGTCTAGAGAGAGAGGAGGAATAGTACAAATGAGACAAGTTGCCCTTAGAGGGGCTTATATAGTCGTCTGAGCTATATAGCCCTTATAAGGTTGTATAGCCTTGGGCAGGCTGTACAGCCTTGCTAGGCTAAGCCAGCCCTATTGGGTTGGGTAGATTCAACTCTCTCTTTTTGGCCTAGCAAAACCAACCCCCTTCAGCCTAAAATGCCCCTGAAGCTCAATTACACCCAAAATGCCTTGGATAACCTTGAAGCCTAGTTACACCTAAAATTACCAAAATGCCCCTAACTCCCTAAGAAGCCTAATTACACCCATAATTACCAAAATGCCCCTGATTTACTGAAGAGCCCCATCACACCTAAATTACCAAACTACCTTTAATTACTTAAGGAACTCCAAAGCAACCTATTTACTAAAAATACCCTTATTCCTTTTGGAGCATCTGAAGAATACCCTAAGTTTGTTGATTTAAGATAGACCACTAAAATAGCCATCGATGAGAAAAGAAGTATTTTTCAAGAAAAATCTCTCTCTTGAAAATAGTAAAGCCCAAGGAAGCGCTTCCTAGAGCATTTAGGCCCTAGGCCCATCACCTTTAAATAAGGACAAACTCCAGGGCAACCAGAAAAGTTGCAAAAATGAGGATTCAATTTAATGCCAGAAAGGCCTGAATGACATAAGGACCACCCAAGGAGCATCTTTGAACTAGAGTCACTAGTCAAAAAAAAATTGAAGCACCTATGGAGAGAAACTTAACCTTAGTACTTGTTAGAAAGTTGCTAAGAAGTTTACTACCTGTTTGAGAACTGTTAAAGAACGATAAACTCTTATACTTGCTAAATGGTTGTTGGAAGGAAAACTCAGCCTTAATACTTGTCAGAGAGTTACAAGGAAGTTCAATACCTACTAAAGAGTTTCTAAAGGATAGTTAACCCTAGTACTTGCTAAAGGGCTGCTAGAAGAGGAAAGATAACCTTGGTATTTGCTAGAAGATTGCTAAAAAGCTTAGTACTCATTTGAAAAGCTACTAAGGAAATTGTATCATTAGGTATCCTTACTAATGTCTACATTACATATTTTGTTTTGTTGTGCCTTATCCTACATCATTTCTTAAATGTTGTTTTCCAAGCCCCATAAAGCAGGGGGCAAACTATAAGCATCATATTAGAGACCTCAGGCTATAAAGCTTAATGATGAAATCATTGAACTAAGTCTCCATAATGAAAAGAAAATTGTTTAAACAAAGGGATGAAAGGTCATAGAAAACCTTGAAAAAGCTCAAATACTAAGTCTAGGACAAGCCTGCGAAGCTTGATAGGTTGTACAACCCATTAAGCAGGGTTATACAACCTTTGCTAAAACCTTAGACTACAGAACATTCTAAAACTGGTTCCTCTTTAACCCTAAAGTTGTACAACACTAAAAAAGGGATGTACAACCTATTATTAGTTATAAAGCCCACACGCAAACCCTAATTTTAGTACAACACTCTCCTCTTTATGATTGGATGTGTCCATGGTGCAACCAAAACTATTTATGGCATTGTGCACCAATCCAACACCTATAAATACCCCCCATTTTAAAGGGAGATGGGAGGCTTGGAATACCCTAACAAAACTTTGCTAAAATTAATTCTCAGACACTTCTAAATATAGAAAACTTAAACCCTAACCTCACCCCACTTTCTCTAAGGTAGAACTAAGCCTTTATTTTTGATTTTGTGCATTACCTTAAAGATTTTTTGAGGATATTAAATTGTTATGTACTTCTGAGGGCAAAGACATCACTAGGACATACCTACGACTCTCTTTCCCCTTCTTTTTCTCTCCCTTTTCTTTCTCATTTTATATTTTTGAAACCCAATAAATAATGGTTGTACAACCCTTTTCCTGGGTTGTACAACCCAAGTTCCTTACAATACAATAAAAGATCTTCTTCTTCTTTCTCTCAAACTTCTTACTTTTAGGGGTATCTTTTGGGATTTTTGGTGACTGTAGTGGTAGAATAGAGAAAGATCTAATTAATTAAAACCTCTATTCACTTCAAAAATAAAATCTTATTGGTTTTCTAAATGATTTTTTTTATTTTTTCTTCTTAAAATGCCTTTGTGTTTTTTGTTCCTTTAATCTTAAAATTAAGTTTTGGTTTTGTTTTAGGTATTAAAAGGCAAAGATTAAGTGAGGAATTTAAGATTCCTTTAACCTTGAAAGCTTTTTTGGTGTTGGGGTTCATATGCTAGTTATGTGAATAGTATTTTTAGCTCTTCAATTTATCTTTTTTATTTGGTATTCTAACTTTTATAATAGTTAGTTATGTCATGAGTTTGTAGCTCTTTGTGAGAAATATAAAGGAGGTTCATCAACCTTAGGATCTCATTTGCGGTGAATCTTTGCCTTAGGTCATCTGATGTCCTCCATAATGCTTTACATTTTATGTTTAAGGTTTTAAGTATTTTATGATTTATTCATCTTGATCATGTTATATTCTATTATATTCTAGTTTATGATGATGGAATGAGTTATTATGGACTTAAAATGTATGTTAGGATACCGTGACTATGGAGTAATGGTATGGTGACCACCATAGACCTTGTTTACCTTTCTTTACTTACTTTATGTTCCCTTTACTAGCTTACTTTTAGCTTAACTCATCATTAACTTGCCTCTTCTTTTGTGTGTAGGTGGTTACTTGGAATTAAGCCATGAACTAGGTCTTAACCATTTCTCCACATAGATCATGTGATCATGTATGGTTTCATTTATGTGGATGGATGATATTGCATGTTAAAAACTCTATGTCACATGACCCCTTTCCCATTATGGATGATTAAGTGTGTGAATGGATGATGATGCATGCTAATACCCTTTACTATGATGTATGATCCCTCTCCCCTTTTAAGTTGATGACTTGATTTATTGAAATGGATTATGTTTAGATGAATGCTTATGGGTGATAATTAGACTAATCAATAACTTGGGTAAAATATTAAAAGTAAACCAAAAATACTCGAAGGTCGGATCCTAATATTTGGGAGGTTTAGGAGTACTGAAGCTCTTCCCCACGCTGCAACCAATTTTCAAACCTGATCTCTAATGGAGTTAAGATGAAATGGGTCTTCTAATTGAATTAGATTAGGTTCAAAGTTTGCCTTCTCCAGACTCTTGTCTTAACCAAAGTCAGGTGATCACTTTACATTCCCTAGGGATAGTACTAGCATATTATCTTGCTTTCGGTCCCTCGATAACCACCATTTTGGACTAAGGCTTTGAAATTGTGCAAGGCCTAAGAGGACCCCTCATTGGTTCAATCACGTGCCACGAGTAGGGGTTATTACCAAAGTATGACTCTCGTTCTCTTAATCCCCTAATGATTGATAAAAGGTATCAGTCGTAAGCAAAATTCCACTTATTCGAGCATAGCCACAAAACCCGAGGTGCTCATAAAAAGAAAGAGGATTGAATGCTAAAACCAAATTTAATTGTAAATCAAACTTTTTAAAATTTGGCATGTCTCATTTCAGATAAAAAAGAGATTGTTTAAGGTTACACTATGCTAACTACTTAAAATTAAATGAATTTAACCCACATAATCTTGTGGGTTGCTTTATTTGTAAGTGAACAAACATTAAAAGAATATTACCATAGTGAGTAGAAAGAGGGTTGTTAGCCTAAAACCAAAATTTAATTGTAACTCAAACTTTTGAAAATTTGGCGTGTCTCATTTCAGATTGAAAAAGGAACTATTCAAGGTTGAGAATTTATAATTACACTTCCTACAAGACATAATTCACAATTTCTTTCTTTTCTTTTTGTAAGATTAATATTAATATGTTTAAAGTCTTACTCTTACTCTGCAAGTCAATACTTAAAGACCTTGTTGGTCCTTCAATAACCCACCTCTTGATTTTGTCTAGATTTAGAATTTGTAATCTTACATGGTAAAGTTTGTTCTTGTTTTTTTAATTCAATCAATTGCTAATTGATTTCAGCCATTCATAAACCATTTAATTTTAATTATTTTAAATTCAAAAAAATGTGTTAGATTATTGAGAAATTGAACAAAAATATTACTATTAAAAATAAAAGGATTTTTTTGGATTTTAATTAAAATAAATTATTTAGAAATTTAAAAAAAGTATGCAATTTAAAAATTTTAGTATTAAAGTAGTGGAACCCATTAGGATACCTAAAAAAATATATATATATATATCACATCAACATACTTCATTAACATGTTTAACATTACTACTAGTTTTTTATAATTATGTGTTGAATAAAGATAAATATAAGATGTAAAGCTATCTAGTGTCACATAATAGAAAAAATTGCAAAGTATTTTTACTTATTTTATTCTTTATTCTTTATTTATATGTTTTATGTTTTTTCCACAAACAAATGAATAATCACACTCAGAATAAGGGATGATATCATAATAACTTACATCAACCCAATTCATGCTTTTGTATGAGGGTAATTTATCCCATTGGTCACTCAAATATGTGTGAAATTCTATTATAGTCATATGAATACAATTTTATGTAGTTGAATCACTTAATTATAATTACTATTTCAATTAACTAATTTCAGCCTAATTAACCACGTATGGTTACCTGAGTGAGACATGAAAATATTTTAAAGAATTAAAATGCCGATGTAAATAGAGTTAGTTGACATGGCATGACACCTAATATGTTGACGTGTCATTATGCCATGTCAGCAAATGACCCAACTCTCACTTAATTTAACCTAATTCAAAAATTAATCCTCACTTAACCTAACTCACTTCCCCTTCTCACTTAACCTAATTTACAAATTAACCCTCAGTAAACCTAACCTTACCACTCCCCACTCTCACTTACTTTATTACCATTCTCGATATTAACTCTCTCTCATCTCTCTTTAAATGAAACCTAAAATCCAATTTGGGGGTGTTACATTTTAAGACTTCTAATCCCAAATTGCATGCAAGAATAACTCACATTGGTGCCAAAAAAGAAGAAAGTGATTGTATTGACGCATTTGAAGAAAGAAGTTATTGTGAAGAGGGAAAAATTTTACGGGTAACATTCAATTGAGAATCTACTATGCATAAGGTATAAGCAATGGACTGGGTACACAGGCCTGTGGATGGAGAAGCATCACATTAAGGTAAGTAACCCTGATTTGGTATAACTAGGTTTAGGGTTAAGTGCTAAGAATGATATTTTAGAATGATTAAGTGTTGTTATGAGATTTTATTTTAATGGATACATGTACGTGATAGTATATAAAAAGGGATTTTCTTTTTGAAATGCATGTAGGTGATTGGATTAAAAAAAGATTTTTCTTTTCAAAATGTATATAGGTAATAATATTATTTATTCTCTTAATGTATAAAGTAATATGAGAATATTATTATTCATTATTTCTATATTACAATACCAAACCATATTTAAATTTAATATTTTATTATATCAATTCCTCATCAACTGAATATTATATACTGATTGCTTTGATTTGAGATGTATAAAGTATAATGGTTGGCATTTGTTGCCATATTTTATTTGCATGTGTTGGAGATTGTCTTAAAATCTATTTAAGTTATGTTTTCTTTATTTTGTTTATGTTTTTTTTTTGTTGACTAAATTATGTTTATGTTATTGGCATTTTATTGTCTTGATTTTATTTTCTTTATTGTGTTTATTTTTGTTAATGCATATAAAGGTTTTTGAGTATTTTAGTATACACATGCTTTATTATGGAGGATGGGATATCTTGATTTTTGTAGTCCAGATAAGTTGTCAATGATAAAAATTAAGAGAATGGGAAGTGAGTGCAATCTGATAGGGGAATTAGCTTATTATTAGAATGAGTCTTCTTATTCCAATGCCATGCATAAATTAGAAACAGGTAGCAATGTTTTACAAATGAGTTTTAGTGTTGGTGGTAGTAGAGTTATATGTATCCTGGTAAAGGATGTTGGACAAAAAGTTCATGACTATCCTTTACCTTATGCTACTATTGTTGGGAACAATGCTTATAGGTTAGTTGAAGTGTTAATGAGTGTAAGAGAAAATGATAGTGTTAGTGAAAGAGAGGGTGGTGAAACTGAAGAAAGTTCTAAAGATACACTATTAATCCTAACACCTAATTCCATGACAGTGGCAATGATATGGAGGATGATGATGCGTTATTTGAAAAGTATGTTAATAAAGATGTAGAAAGAGATAAGTACACAAAAAGAATAAGGCAAACTGGTAAGGCAAGTGAGACTAATGTGGGAGATGCATATGACAGTAATAACTCATTTTATGCTCCATATGATGAACTATTAAGTGCATCTGATACTGATAATGATGGAGATAATAGGGTTAGAAAGGCTAGGTATCTTGAGTTTGTGAAAGAGAGGGATATAAGAAGTCCTAGTTTGAGTGTTGGTATGAAATTTAAATCATTTGAGTAGTTTAAGGAAGCTATCAGGATGTGGTCCATAATTAATAGGTATCAAGTGTATTTGAATCCAATGATCAGGTGAGATGCAAAGCAATTTGCAAAAGAAGGTGTCCATGGTATTTATGGGCAAGCCCTATGTCAAATGATAAAGCAACCATTTAGATTAATTTTGGTGTCACAACGCATAAGTGCACAAAGTATCATAATATTAGGCAAATCACTTCAAAGTGGCTTACTAAAAGGTGTCTTGAGACCTTTAGAAGTGACTTAAATTGGAATTTGAAGGGGTTTATTGCCATGGTTAAGGATAATTATCTAGTAAATGTCACATGGACTAAGGCATAGAGAGTCAGGAATTGATCTTGCAAAATTTTTTCCAACAATAGAAAAAAAAACATTGTGTGAGACATATGTATATAAACTTTAATAAGGAATTTATGGGGAAAGAGCTTAAAGATATGTTATGGGCTTATGCAAAAGCAAGTTATGTGCAAAAATTCATTTTTTTTATGAAATATATGGAAGGAAAGAATGCAACTGCATATAATTCATTGTGTTCTAGGCCACCAAAGTTTTGAAGTAGGTCACATTTCATGGCACACTTTAAGTGTGACATGCTCCTTAATAACTTGTGTGAATGCTTTAACAACTTCATTTTGGAAGCAAGAGATAAAAATGATTATTATAATGATGGAAATTATTAGGACTAAGTTGACGAAAAGACAAAATGTGAAGAGGGATGCAATGTTGAAGGTTAGAGGACTTGTGTGTCCTAAGAAAGTGAAGAAGTTTGAAAAAATTAAGGATTTTAACTGTAATTATACATCAATTTGGGTTGGTGGTAACAAGTTCCAAGTAGTTAGGATAGGTGGACTATATGTGGTGGATAAAGAGCATAAAACATATAGCTGTAAAAGGTGGGATCTCAATTGAATCCCTTTTGCTCATGTTGTTAATGTATTACTACTTAACAAAGAGAACCCTAAAAATTATATTGATGCATGTTATTTTGTAGACGCATACTTAAAAGTGTATAGCCATTGAATTAACCTTATAAGTGGATATGAGTTTTAGCCTAGAAGTGCAGAGCCATCATTTAGGCCACCTTTTAAACCAAAGCCAAAGAAGAAACGTAAGAAGGCCAAGTTAAGAAGATTAGAACATGAAGAAGTTGAGAATGCAACTAAGAAAAATACAGTATCTAAGAAAGAAAGCATCATTACATGCACCATATGTGGAGAAGCTGGACATAATAGAAAGAGGCATGGAAAAGAGGAGGCAACAACAGCTAAAGCTAAAGCTTAGTTGGAAAGAGTTAAAAGAAAAACAACAAGTAAGCTTAATAAATTAATTTGAAATTTTTGTTCATTAAAATTTAAACTTTGTTTTCATTATTATCTATTGTAGATAAGGATTCAACCTAAATAGCAACAAAAATATTGTTGCTCCAAATAGACCTTTACAACCATCAATTTGAAACAAACCAATGCCTTGCATTTTTAAATGGATGCAAGATGTAAGTAATATTTATATATTTATCATTCACATTTGTATATATTTATGTTTCTCCAATAATTGTGCAAACATACATTACAAGGTGTCACACAAGCTATAAATGATTATATTTTTAATTAGTCAATGAATTTTGGTGAAAGTTCTAGGGCTAGATCACCAAATTTAGAGAATTACTCTCAGCCATACATTTCCCAACTATCATAAGTGTATGTTCATGGTATTTTATACTATGTGAGTTTGAACATTTATGTACCTTTTTTAGTAATAGTTTATAATCTTATTTCCAAGACAATAATGCTAAAACCCAAAGCCAACAATCCTTTAATGTGGAACACATTCAATTTGTCTCCTAATAGTCATAAGTTGCCTAACTCTAATACATTTTCACATTTTAGTTAAAACATACAATACATTTACATTAATATTATCATGTATATGAGGTGTAAAATTAAATAAAAGAGCATCTTCTGCAAATGATGATATTGAAATGATTCTACAAGAAATGCTTACATTAGATGAAGATGAATGAATTATGGTAGAGTTGTTCCAAGTTAAGTAACAACAAATTAAATTTCAAGTGTATATATGTGTGTTTGTGTGTGTGTGTATACACACACACACACACACACATGCCTTTTTATATGAGAATTACATGGAATATATTTTGTCATGGTGTAGGAAGTCATAAAGATTGAAAAACTAAAGATGAATGCAAACAGTGAAAAAGCCAAAAGGAGTTGCAAAAAGGCCAATCATTCAGAATTTCAAGCCTGCAGTACCCAGACCACCTGCAACCACCAAGGCTTCAATTGAATCAACAAACAAATGATCTTGGATGCCATCTTACAAATCTGAGTCAAAATCCTATAAGAAAAAGAGGAATGATTGATATGATATGAAGTTTTTTATGCATATTTCTCCCAAGATTTATGACATTTTTTTTATATAACTCATCATAGCTACCTTTTTTTTTTTTTTTTTTTTTTGTCTTTGTGAACCTTATAATGTCAATTCATATTTTTTAGTGCATTTAAATTGATTGGCAAATTAGGTTCTTGGTCATACATAGATATATGCAAGACAAACAATTATGTTTTTTTGTATGCCAACTATATTTTTGGCCTCTTTTTACTTATACATGGCAAAAAATAGAATATTCTAGCAATGTTTTTTAGACTTTTTTAACTTATATTATAATGAAATGAGATAGTGTTATCATAATGTGATTGAATTCTTTTGTGGTGTGCTGACAAGATCTTTTATATTTATGTTATAGTGTTATTATCAAACACAAACAAGTGAGAGCTTTTGGACATTATGCTTTTTAACTTATCAAATTTCCAGTAATGCTTATAATAATAATTATTATTATTATAAATTTGATAAAGGCAAAATATTATATAAGATGATGAAATATATTATTATTATTGTTATTAGTAGTATTATTATTATTACAAATCACTTATAATAAAATCAATTATTATTATTATTATTATTATTGTTGTTGTTGTTGTTGTTGTTGTTGTTGTTATTAGACCTATTAGTCAAAAAATTCAAACCTTTACATGTTTTCGATAATTATATCTAATTCTTGTAATTTTCACAAATTTAACCAATTTTATAAAGTTTTTGGCAATTATAGCCAATTTGAGATTTTGGTCAAAATTAAATGATATGATCAATAATATTTCATTCATATAAAATTAATTTTAAGAAGGATGTGTTCAGTGAATTTCATTAGTTTTAAAATTCAACCTTACATAGATGATATGCTATGAATCGTGTCATCTAGTTTGACCAAAATCTTAAATAGATCATAATTATCAAGAACTTTACAAAATTACCAAAATGTGCCAAAATTAAAAATATTGGATATAATCATAAAAACATATGCATATCATTCATTACATATTTCTTAAAATCACAATATTATATAAGAGAAATAAAATCATAAGAATCCATTACATAGTTTAAGACTACAATCTAGCACACTGCAATTCACTCACCCTATTTCCCCATATAGATCCCAATCAAAACCCTAAACATCAAAACAACCAATACAATAATCCAGAAATAATTTGTTCCATTCCTCTCTACATTGTCATCAATATAATTTATTTTATTCGTCCCATATGGAACTTCAGTATCAACTACAACACCACCACTATATCTGAAACTAGTGGCAGGGCTAAGATCCTAAGTTAGGGGGTGCAAAAGTTTATATACTAATTTTTTTTGATACAATATACAATTCAATTAAATAGTTGATACATAAATAAATTTTAAAGAAATGCAAATATAATCATTAAAAATATAATACTAATTTCAATAATTATGCAAATATAAAGAAATTTTAAAATATTACAAATAAAACTATATAAAAAATAAACCAAAGTTCATAATTGTCCTAAATGAATGCTCATATTCTGAAAATGTTATAAGATTTGCCCTTTTTTTTTTTCAAGGGAAGTAAATGTTAAAAATGGTATAAATTTACATACTATTACATACATTTTAAAAAGTTGAGAGGGTGCAACTGCCCACCATCATGTGAATGTGCTCTGCCACTATCTGAAACCAGTTACACCTCTATTATCTTCGTCCATAATAATCATACCTTCTTGAAGCTCCGACTCTCTTTCAATAGCGAAATTCTATTGTTCATTATCAATTCTCTTCAATATCATCTCTCATTCATCATATTAGTAGAATGCTTTACAAAAAGAATCCATTGTCTACATAATCAAAATTTCAAGAAAAAGATGCAAAAGATAAATATCAAATGCACAAACTATAAAATTCCATAAGATTATATAAATAAGCTAACAGACAACATCAAAACATACCATAGTTCCTGCACTAGTAGAAAGCTCTTCCAGGGTTTAGTGTGGTTCATAAAGTCTTCAAAATGCATGGCCAATGACATCTACATCATAGGACTCGATGGGCCATTAACATAGTTTTGATCTTCATACAATAGAGAGACTTAGGGTTTCACTTATTTAGGGATTTTCCTCTTCTATCACTTAATTAATGATAATTGATGACTTGATTTTTTCAATTTCAAGCCATTTGTGTTCAATTTTTCAAAGAATTTGAGGGAGAAGAGGATTGGTTTGAGATTTTTCTTTAATAGAGTTTTCAAGCAATTACAAAGAAAAGTCGAAAGGGGGAGGGGATGGTGAGATTGGAGAGTGGGTAATGTTTAATGAGTGTTAATTTTTGAGTTAGGTTAAGTTTAGTGAGAGAAGGGTCATTTGCTAATGTGGCATAATGACACGTCAGGATATTAGGCGTCATACCATGTCAACTAACTCTATTTATATTAGTATTTTTAATTTTTTAAAATATTGCCATGTGTCACTATGATCATAAAAAAACTGTTAATTAGGTCAAAAATAGTTAATTGAAATATTAATTATAATTAAGTGATTCAATAGTAAATTCATGTGACCACAATAGAATTTCACTCATATTTGAGTTTCACTCATATTTGAGTGATGAGTGGGGTAAATTATCTTTATGTATTATATTGTTTGGAAATTTAGATTTTTAAAAAATTTAATATAAATTATTTAATAGTTTTTATTAGAAAAGTCTATATTTCAAAATTTTAATTTTATCATTTAAAAAAAATTTGATAACAAAGTTAAATTAAGTAAAAAATTATAAAATTTGAAAAAAAATTTATTTCAATTAAAATTTAAATAAAATTATTCTGTTAATTTTATAACTTATATTAGTACTATATTTATTTTAAATAAATAAAAATATTTAATAAAATAAAATAAAATAATTTTAATTTATTATAAATTTATTTTAAATAATTAAAGTTTATTAAATTTTATTAATGGAAAATTTATTTTAAATAATAAAGTTTTATTATTAATAAAATTATTTTCTTACATGATTTGTTTAAACATGCACATGTACGAGGTTTCCAGTTCACAATCCCATGTTACAAAATCTCCTTTCAAGTCCGAACCATGATAAAACCCGAACTCTAAAAGTCCAAAATCAAGAATCACCACCAAAAAAACAAAGAGCTTTCAAGTCCAAAAGTCCCTCCTCCCTTGCTCCAACCGATTCTTCTCCTCTCTGCAAATCCAGGAAATCACAAAATAAAGAGATCTCATTAATCTCTTATTTAAACCCTCTTTTTAACTATATTCTCTCTTCTTTTATATCCGCAGTTTCAGAATTGGCAATTTGATTGCAATGCGTTAGAAACAGAGTAGCTTCTTGTTATGGACTATGACGTTTTGGATAGTAGTGGTATGTTTTTCTTTTTTATTCTTTTATTTCTTCATTTATCAGACATTTTAAGAGGCATAAGAAGTCTGGTTTTTGGTTCTTGAATGGCTGTCAGGATGAGGATTTGTATTTGAGTCTTGGGGTTTTGTTGGGTTGGTTTAATTTGGGCATTGTCGTTTTGGGGAGGGTGGTGACTGGACTGGACTCGGTTGTGTTTTTTTCTTTGGGAAATTTGGCAGTGTTAGGGTTTTAGTTTTTGAATGGGGCAGTATAAAGATGTCATCTTTGGAGTTTTAAGTTTGTGGATTACCAGGTGTGATTGATTTGTGGAATACAATTAGTATTTAGATTTTTTTTTCTGGCTTCTTGCTGCTTAACAATTTCAGTTTTGTTTCTTTTCTGTTATGTAATGTTTTGTTACAGGTTCAATTTTTAAATTGAGGATTGCTATTTGCTACCATGATCTTTTATGCACATAGACGATGGTTTATTAAAGAGAAAAGAGAAATACTTTCTCTTTTCTGTTTTGATTGAAAGTCTTATTATCGTATAATCTTAATCTAGTTTGAACATATTAATGTTGGACAAACAGAGAGAGAGAGAGACCTAATGGAGTTGCTATTTTTTAAAACATATAAATGTTATGAAGAATGGATTTCCATCATTCAAACTTTGCAAGCTAGTTATATTGCCAAGAATTGCTGTACATGGTCGAAACATGGAAAGATAGAGCAAATTATTGTTGCTGAGTGAATGAACATATATACAATCTGGAGGACAGTTTTCTGTAGGAAAAGGAAATAAGCATGAGGGCAAGTTGACTTGGAAGTTGATAATTTTGAACTGTTGAGTCAAAAGAAGTACAATGATGAGCTTCTATTGTATTGTTTTGATTATATACTTAAGTAATAAAATTCTTATCTGGAAGCTTATCATTGGTGTAATTTTTATTTAAACCCCTTCATTTTAAATAGTCATTTGTATCTTTTTCAAAGAAGGAAGAGTTTCTTGATAGAAGAAAGAAGGTAAAAGTTACATAAGGGAGCATAAAGTATCCTCTCCAAAACTGGAGTGAAAAAACAAAAATCAACATGATAAAGTTAATTGTCATCTGAGCTCCTTTTATATGTGAGTCTGCTTTTTATTGCCATCTTCAAATGTATTTCCACACTGCCAAATTTTTCTAAGGTGCCAATTTTTGGAAATCTCATTTTTTTCCCCTTTTGTTCTTTTATACTTTCTGTGTTTGAAGAAAAATCATTTTGTTTAACTTTATTAATTCTGTACTAATCTTTCAAAGAGTTGGTCTGAACCTATGGCGGATGATGAATACTACTTTTGCTAAATTGTTGCTTAACCATTTTGCTATTATAACTATTAAAAAATGTTTACAGTTGCATGTTCTCATTCTTTTGGCAAAATGGAAGTGAGGATCTTAAGGTACATGATAGTTTAATCATCCAAGTCTATGCTTAAATTAAACCATGTTTGGAAATAAAGTTTGTGAAACCCAAAAAAAAAAAAGCGTCCATCTCTGCACGCATATTTTTTTTTTCTGTCTACCTGATGCAAACATATCGTATGAAGCTTAGGATATCAATAAATCTAAAAAAATGGACATCTAATAGGAAGATTTTTTTTTTAGACTAGCTAACAATGTAAAAAGCTTTTATTAGTCTTGTGGTTTACACTGCTTCTTGCCATGATGTCCCAAAAATTGCAGGTACTGACGATGATCTACCCTCATCACATCAAAATTCAATTCCAAAGGGAGAAAGAATTGTAGGAAACGGAAGATCTGCTGTAGGTTCTGCCACATACTCTAGAATGCATACTGATATGGAGGCTCAAATTCATTTCCTTGAGCAAGAAGCTTATAGTGCTGTACTGCGTGCTTTTAAGGCTCAGTCTGATGCCATTTCTTGGGTATGTATTTTCCCTTTGGTTGGTGTCTCTGTTTATTTGAATTCTGTTCATTGCTTATCATGTTCAAATGCTATATCATGTCTCTTATCCAGGAGAAGGAGGGTTTAATAACAGAACTTAGGAAAGAGCTCAGAGTATCAGATGATCAACATAGAGAGCTTCTTACTAAAGTTAATGGGGATGAGATCATCAGAAGGATCAGGTTTGAATGCTTTTTTGAGCAGCTAAAATTTGAGAATGGTAGTTTGTGCGAAATGGCTTATGTGTTGGAAACATTAACAGGGAGTGGAGACAGGCAGGTGGACACCAAGCTGCCAGGAGCAGTGCCTCACAGCCAGCTCATGATATTGTACCTAGTCCTGGTGTTTCAGGCTCCCGCAAAAAGCAGAAGACATCTCAAATGGTATCATCTCTAGTATTTATGTAATGTCATTGACTTTTTGATATCTTATCAATTGATTTGTTCATTGATATCTGTGCTAGCCTTTTCTTTTTGGTGTCATTGGCTCCTAATCTCAATTGGCAGCTCTATTGACACAACTATCATATTGATCTGCAAATTGAAGAGCAACTGACAGCCTATTGTAGCATGTCAATTAGTTTTTAAAGAAGTATAAAATTATATTATACCTTGACCCCCATTTGCATTTCCTCTTTCTTCCACTTCTTTTCGCAGAGTCAACCAATGCCTGCTTTATCTTCCATGAAGTATATGCAACACCTTTCTACTGGTCCTGCTGGAAATCATCATCATATTAGCCGTACTTTTTCTGGTGGCCTTGCAGCAAATGAACGTGCTGAGGCAACAGCTTCTGACCCATTAATTGGAAGGAAAGTGTGGACAAGATGGCCTGAGGATAAGAACTTTTATGAGGCTGTCATATCTGATTATGACCCTGCTGAGGTATGTTTCAGGATTTCAAAAGCATACATGATAGTTCTTTTCAAGGTCCATTTGAGAATTATGCATTTGGATTTATGATGTTGCAAAATATAAAAAGCTTAGCGTAGGGTTGATGAGTTGTGGCCTGTTCAAGATCTTACTTTGGACATAGGAAGGTCTCCACTTGTGAGGCAGTGAGTCTTGTAACTTTTCAATGTTTTAAGGTTTTCCACTGAACTTTTTGACTTTTGCCTTCAGCTTAAAGTTTTTTACATTGAGCACCTGTGCTTTCAATTTGATAAGAAATTGTAATTGATGGGTTTAACCTGGCCCATTTTGATAACCACTCTTGTGCTTGACTTCTATTCAATTTCTGGAAATTGGGAAGATGTTTTCAAATTGTAAAAGTGTACATGTCAGGAGAAAATTGATTTGTTTCCGGTTGTTTGAAATCCCCTTAATCACATCTATCTTTTTCAAGGTGTAGAGAGGCAGTGAAGTTGTGACATGTAATGTGGTTATGTAGGTTTATAGAAAAGAAAAGAAAAAAAGAAAAAAGGGGGGGGGGGGCTTCAGAAGGGAAGTGAGCACTTGGTAACAATCACGCTTCCATTGTCGGAGGACTGATTCAATGAGTCACAGGATTGAAGAGAAGCTGAAGAGGATGATTTCAGGTGATAGTGGTTATCTTGACTGGATGATTGGGATTGAGCTTGGTGGTTGGAAATGTCTCGAGTGGTAGAACTATATCCCAGCAATGATTGTGGAAAGGATTGTGTTTAGTTTTATGAGATTCTTGAGACATGTAAAAGAACATGAAAAGAAGAATAGGAGTGAAGGGAGAAAGACTACCTGAACTTTAGTGTTGTTGGTTTTCGTTCAATTTGTACCATAAGTTAAGCATTTTTAACATTTTAGGCTCATTTAACCGTTTTTATATTTTCTTTTTGTTTCGCTGATACTTTATTATTGATATCCTCAAATCGAAAGGTACAAGGACCCAATGTGACACACCTGAAGTTTAGGTGGTTATGATAGGTTCTTTATATTTTTAATTGCTACTCGTGTTGTTGTTGCTATTAGTTATATTTAATCATTTCTCAACCATGATTTGTTATGTTTATGTGAGACTACCTGATTATGTTTTTATCCATTTCTAATATTTATCATTCTATCACACCATGTTAAATATATTATCTTACCTGGAGAATTATTATTTGGTTTTTTGATTTATTAATTTGCAGGGCCGACATGCTCTAGTATATGATATGTATACCGCTAATGAGACATGGGAATGGGTTAATCTCAAAGAGGTAATCTTTACAGTATTTGGCATGAACTAAAATATTAACTTGACTTGCCCATTTCAGTGGTTACTTTATTCTGCAACCATTTGAAAAGTTAGTTTTAGACACAATTGAATTCATCTTATAAAGTGACCTGGTTATTTTCATACTTGCAAAATGTTCACATGCATAACTTCTTGTTTACTATTAAAACTTGAAAGCTGTGAGGTTGCCGGGCAAGGGAGGCTGGTTAGATGATTCAGGACAAATTAAAAATCAGCCTGCAATTGCTTTTACAGTGGGTAAATTGAAATCCAATTATGATATTAGGATTTGGATTTAAGGAAGAATGGCAATTTGGGTTAAGAATTTGAATTAGGGCTGATTTGAGAGAGGAAGAAGAGGATTAGGTGAGTGTTTTGAAACTGTGAACAGTACCTCGGGCACTGTAGCGGTAGTAGAGAAAATTGCAATAGAGGCTCTAGTGAAGCATGAATAATCACTAATCTTGCTATAAGCTTTATAGAGAGCACCCACCACCTTTTTGGGACTGCACATGCACCTAACTTTATTTTTAAATGCGTAATTGCATAAGGTTCATCTGTTGTGCTTTATAATGGTGATGGGCAATGAGTGCATTTGTTGCAAAATTTAATGTTTTGATTCAGATAATTTTTTCTTATGGAAAAAACTAGACTCCACTATTATAGTTCTGTTCTGGATGGACAAATAACGAAAGGGGAAAAAAAAAAAAAGAAACAAAAATTGAAAAACAACCCAATAGAGGAATCTATCAAACAAATACTTCATGGGTGGACATGGAATGGGTTAATTGAAGAAATTTAAAATTATGGTATGAAATTTAAAAAATGCTAATCATATAATTAATTATTCTTAGGAGTATGCCTGAACAAATTTGCAAGAGTGGTGGCAATGATCATTAGTAAGCATAAATTGACTAAAATGACCTACTGATGATGTAGTAAGGTATTCAATGCTCTATGATAAGAAATAATGGGTATTTGTTATGTAGTTGCATTTTAATTATGATGATTGGGCAATATATTTTCAGTTTTTTTCCTATAAATAGATTTGATGCTTTATACAAATTTGTTGGTACATTCATCCTACAACTTCAATTAGGTTTGTTTTGGGGTAAGGTTCATGGAAGTTTACTGCTATGGTGAAGCAAATACAATTGATCTAATAAGAGCATGATCAAATAAATTTATGACATTGGGGTGACTAGAGAAACTATTCATTTGTTGACAAGATAAGAACAAACCTTAATTATTGAAGTTAGGTTCCATTGGTGGAATTCAGATGGCTAAGGAATTATAAAACATGCTCCTGTGATTGGTTGTAGGTGAAAGATTGATGTATGACAGTTAATTTTCATGGGTTCATGGCTAAATATGTGGCAGTAAGTAGCTACCTAAGCATCGCTTATTGCCTAACAAATTTACTTTTGAGTTTGGTGTGTAAGTCCCTTGTTTAAGTAGTAGCCATAGTTATTAAAGGCGCACCTCAGGCGCGAGGCGCACTAGGCAACTGGCCCTGTGCCTCTAAAGGCCAAAGGCGGGCGCTCACCTTGGTGCCTTAGGTGCGATCCTTCGGCGCCTTCAGCTACTGCTAGGCGTGAGAAAGACGCGCCTTTCTAACTCGTACTACATTATGCATCTTTCACTCGAAATATTATGATCACTAGAATCGCAGATGGTTTATTTGTCAAAATACGGTGTCAATGCGCTGGAAAGTTCGCCGGTGTCATCAAAAAGTCACAGTAATCTAACCAAACCCCCAATACTAAGGCCGTTGATCGTCGATCTGTCCATTTCCGACTATTACTCGCCTGAAATTTATCTCCTTCAACCTTGTTTTGATTTTTCTCTCTCTTCTACCTGTTTTGTTTCTGGTGTTTTAATTTCTCTCTCTCTCTTTCTACCTATTTTGTTTTTGGTGAGAGAAATATTTTTGGGTTTGTTTTTGTTTTTCAGTTTTTGGGTTTTGTATTTTTGTTGTTTGTGATAATTTTTTATATTTATACATGTGTCTTCTACATTCTACTTGGCGTTTTTTGACTACCCATTTAGTGCAGGAAGGTTTTTGCTACAGTCAATAAGTTTTCAATTATCATAAGGTTAGATAGAAAAATTAGTTGTCTTGGATCTTGTTACAATTAAAAATAAGTTTTTTCTAATCTAGTTCAAGAAAACTATTAAAGGATTAGAAATATTTTCACTCAATTTATAATGATAATTTGCATATATGATTATTGGTTCTTAATTTTAATTTTTACGTCTAATGTCACTTAGGTGTGCACCTTGCACCTAGGCTTCAAATCCCCTTGTCGGATTAGTGCATCTTGCGCCTTTAACAACTATGGTAGTAGTTAAGTTGCACGAAAATGGAAACATGAAATGTAGAAATGGACACAAGGAAACAACATTTTTTAAAAATATAGGAAACAAAACATGTGTGAAATATGCAAATATTAAAAAAAGTATACAAGGATGTGTGTGTGTGTTTGTGGATATATATATATATATATAATTGTTGAACCAAGTGCTACATTTAGTTATCAAATCATACTAAAAACTATTAAAAATAATCAATTACTCAATCAGCATTGGACCATTAAGATCAAAATTTTAAAATATGATAATAGATAACAAACCAAGTTTTCGATAGAAAGAAACTAATTGTTTACAAGTTTCATAAAATAATTGATGATAGATTCAAAAAAGGAATGCATTGCAAGATGTGCACAAAATTTCTTCTACTTAATCATTCTCTCCGATGCTTTCATTATTAATTTCAAATACACTCTAGTTCTAGTTCATCCAAAGAGAGGTGGGCTAACTTGAGCACCAATGTCTTCTAAACTCCCAAATTTATCTCCATCAACATTCCACATTTCATAATATTGGGAGTTGCTCCTTGATAAAAAATGGAAATTGTTATGAATAAACATTAAATTTTTAGCATGTTGTGGAGTTAGTCTATTGCTTCTCAATGAATGAATGAAAAAAATAAGTAATCCAATTCCTTTTACAACAAGAGGAGGAAGTGGATGGTGCAAGCACTTTAAAAGCTCACATTTGAAGCAAGGGTGCACTTGAACCATAGCATGCCCACCACTTCTTAGGTTCATTTTTATATCTACTGCCAATAGAATCTAGATCCCATATGACCCACTTTTAAGAAAAAAGTTAGCATACTCATGATTAGCCTTAACATGCTCATCATTAGAAAAAATTCTTCTAAAACATTTGTTTCATTCTATAGATGTTTCTCCATCCATTTGTGGAAAAACTCTACCTTTTCTTTTTTTAAAGCAATTATCACTATAGACCTTCAAAATAAAAATAGAAATCCACCTTGAGTTTAACGAATCAGCTAAATAGGAAAGTGAGTATTATTCTTTGCTCAATGGTCAACAAGAATGCGATAGACTTTAGAATAGAAAAAAGAAAATTGATTTATTTATTTTTCTTCATGCACATATATTACACCCTTCATATTTTAAATCATAGAATATCATGTATCATAAACCAAATGAAGACATGACTTGTTTGAATAAAAAATCCTAATCATTTCATAAATAGGCCCTGTGAAGGCTTGGTTATAATTAACCTTCTCCTGCCAATCTTCTCCCACTATCTTTTTATGAACAAATCTAGCTTTTCCTTGATCATTTTTCTCAATATTATGCCCATTGATTACTCATTATTATTGCTTCTACTGCATGCCTAATAAGATTGAATCTCTTGAGTATAATAACAGTAGAAACAAAGCGAGTATTAATAATTAAAAGCAACTTTAAAAGGCTAAACTAATTGTATGTAGCAAGCCTTATTTAATGGATCATTGTATTTGTATGTCTCCATGTATTTTAGTGATCCAACAACGCTCATCATACGTCATAGAGTCCAATAAATATGTGGAAATATGCCTTCAATAATTTCTTCAAAGCTTTACAATTTTTAACATTATTAGTAATTAATCGGATCACTTTATGATGACCAACCTCATGAATTATCTATGTTAATATATTAGTAATAAAATGTTTATCTTTCACCTCACTTGAACAATGCACAACTTAAACATATGGCCTAATTCACAAACAATCATTACATTAATCAAAGCCTCTTGTTTGGGTCACTCAATCAATTACTCATAACGCTAATAACACACTTTTCCAACCAAATGCTTTTTATGAGTTCTAAGTCTCCTTGCATGTGCCTTCTCTCATTAAAGTGATGTGGTTCTTCATTTATTATAATCAAGACAGACATAACGACCCAATGGATGATAGCAACAAATGAATAAGAATAACGTAATATGGGTTTCTTGAAAAATTAAAAGTTATACCCACAGTGTAGAACATCATTATAGCAAGCTCTTCCTATAGCTAATTACTTATTTGCATGTCAAAAGATCTAGCAATAATATCAACTATTCTCCTTTTAAAAACATTTGAAGCACTTGATTTATTTATTGACAAAGAAGGAATTTGATTACTAGAAGACAAAGAAACTCGTTTAGGTTGTGCATTTGAGATTTTAGTTTTGATCTTAGTTTTCTCGTATAAAAAATTTCAATTCTTCCCTTCTTACAGATATCAATCCATTTCCCACCAATTTTTAACAGATGAGTCCTCACTCTAGTGTAAATCATTTGCTTTTACTGATTATAGAAATTGCATATCCATTTGATATTATCTTTCCTTTTCCCTTTTTTCCTAACTCTCATGACATTTCTACAAATTATTTTTATCATGTTTTCAAGTGGCTCTATGGCTAGAAATAGAATGTCTAGTACCATCCATGGAATTCAACAAGACGATAAACCTAAATGGGATTATTGAATGCATACAAGAATTTTAGTTAAAACAATTGAAATGATTACATTACTTATATGAAGGCTATGCGAAAAGACAAAATTGCACATGTAATTAATTGACCATGATGGAATTTAAAATGTTTATAATTGTAGTTTTTTTTTTTAAAACAAATAATTAAACAAATACCAGCATTCCATAAATTCAAAAATTCACATGACCACAATCATATGTACACTTTGAGCTCAATCGAATCAAAACCCAAATCAGTAATCAATAAAGAAGTAAAAGAAGAAAACTAACTTAATCCATCTCCATTGCCATGGTTGAGCCACCATCACAATTGCTAGTCGTTGTAGGTGGATGCTAATATGGTGAGTTGATAGGGAGAATGAAGGTAGAAGGATAAATGTTGCAATTTTGGGTTGGGGCTCTATGGTGCCAATCTTTTGTTTCCAAAGCAAAGAAATGTGTTTCCAGCTAGCAAAATGAGTTTTCTTTCTTGAAAAAGGGCAGAAATTCAGGTCTATTTTAGTGAGTTTCCTATGTTTCCACATTTTCGAAATGTGGAAATGTTCCTCCTTTAACATTTCTATTCCACATAGAGGAGTGAACCCTAGAAGGTAGTTTGAAGATAGATAAATCATGTTCCCCCCATGGATCGAAATGTCAAGATGTCATTTGATATTTCGTTGGAAATATTAAATTTTGAAGAAAATGAAAATTGAAATGATTGATATATCCTTTTAATATTATTTTGTTGAATATATCAAAATATCATGACATATGGACGATGTGTACAAAAAAAAAAAAAAAAATCTATTTCCTACAGATTTAAGAATAAAATTGCAAAATATCTAGAAATTTCTCAAAAAGTTTCAAAAAAAAGTTTTGATATGACTCATTGATTTTCTTCTATATATATATATATATATATATATATATAAAGTTTCTTTTATGTGATTTTCATAAACACAATAATAAATTACATAGTATAAAAGATGTAATAAATTTTAAAACAATAAGACTTAAGAACGATTCAAGATAATTATTTTATCAACATAAGATTCCTTTTTTGGTATTGATATTTAAATGCTAAAAATTGCATTTTGTTATTATTTTCTTAAAATAAGCTGAAAAATATGGATATTTCAAAATATTGATGGAAATATCCAAAAAAAAAAAATTGAAGTGATTTGTACACACACACACTCACATTCACACAGACACACATATATATATGCAAATTGACATTGATGACATTGGTTGCCACAACAGAGCCGCTCTTTATTTATTATTCAGGTGGGTTTTTTGGAGCAAATATCTTAAGTTGCCAAACTAGATATTTGGTTGCATGGACTAAGTTTTCTATCCCCTTCCTCCTTATTCTCTTGGCCGATCTCTCCATTGGACTAGCAATTTCACACAACCCATTTACGCGACTTGACCTGGCGTGTAGTTAGGAGGGTTTGGATTAGACATTATGGTATTTGAGCCATATAAGGGTCAATCCATTTATGACAAGCAAAAAAACTAGTGTATAAATGGATTGAACCCTATAACTCTCAATAATACGATATAACACATTTAATTAGTTGGATTTGTGTTAAGTTGTAATATATGACTTACTTATCCCATTAGAAGCCATATAATTATTTAATAATTAATTAATTATGATAAAAATTTAAATAAATATATATTATTAATTTTGATCTCTAAATTTATTTGAAACAAAAGTTTTGCCATTTGTTTGGTTTTAGAATTTGTTTGAGACAAAAACTTATCATTTGTTAAAATAAGTATTTGACACATAAGTAATTAAAATTCCTATGTTAAACCACCTAATTAAAAATAATTATTAAAACAAAAGTTTGTCATTTATCTGGTCTCAAAATTTATTTGAGACAAAAGTTTGTCTTTTGTCAAGATAATTATTCGACATATTAAAAAATTAGAATTGTTTGTTAAATTACCTTATTAAAAATAACTATAAATAAAAATAAAGAAATATTAAAAGAAACTGCAAAGTAGGCAACTAAAAAAATAAGGCTAAAAAATTGTTATGTTATCTAACTATAAATAGAAATAAGTAATTATTGAAAGAAACTACAAAATAGGCAAGTAAAAAAACAAGACTAAAAAATTATTTTCATACATTATCTGTTTTGAAAGTAAATATTATTAACATAACCACATATTTTGTAATGAATATTTTAATTTTATTAATATTTCTAAATATATTTTAAATTAAATTATAGCTGCGTTAGGCGTGGATTATCGACTAGTTTAATAAACAATCTAGATTAGGTTTAGCTTGTTTAAGTTTCTAATATTTTAATATGCTGTAACAAAAACTTAATTTGTCATCTATATAAAAAAAAAAAGTACTATATTTTAAAATATTTTTTAACAAGTAGATGTGGTAAATTAAATTCTAGACAAATATTTTGTTTATTTTAAATTATTTTAATATATTTATTAATTAATTATATTAATTTTAAATATCTAATCGTTGTTACTGTGAAAAAAATATTTTATATGTTAACACATTTACAAGGATTATGAGGGTCATTTTGTGTCACCTGTCTAAAAAATATGTTAGGGTTAAAGATCTTGATACAATGAATTTATTGGGTTAGGTCAGGGTTAGTCAATTTTATTTTATATCTACAAATTAATAGGGCACAAATTGTCAGCCCTGCATATACATGTAAAGTGTTAAAGAATAAAATTTTTGTATGCTTCGCTTTACAGATATCTCCGGATGATATCCAATGGGAAGGTGATGATCCTGGAATTTCTCATCTTTGTGTCTATGGTGGGTCAGGCCGTGGAGTCAAGAAAACAACAAGCCATGGTGGTTATCCTAGTGTTGGAAGAGGGAGGGGATCCATGAAAGATCAATCCAAGAGAGAATCCCTGCCAACACAAAATGGTTTTACAAAGAAAATTTCTGATGAGATTGAATTATTCAACACAGAGACGCTAGTTCAGGAGGTATGTATGCCGGTGTAAAATCTGTTTTCCATGACACGTCAGCTTGTTCAATTTTGTTGCTGGAATATTCATGCAACAGGTGGAGAGGGTTTTTGCATTGAGTCATCCAGACCCCCTTGAGATTGAGAAGGCAAAAAAAATGCTAAAAGTAAGACCATTGGTGCCTTCTACAAGTGTTTACATTTTGTACCTTATTGTTTGTGGACTACATGCTTTATCTTTGCACGATGCAGGAGCATGAACAGGCACTTGTCGAGGCAATTGCTAGGCTTGCAGATGCATCTGATGGTGAAAGTGGTAATAAATACTTGCATACATGAGATGCCTTTGCATCTGGTTGTCCTGGAGATAACAATCGCCTGTTGTAAACCATGCTGTGATGAGAAAATATTTTGTTATTCTATTTATTTAACCCAACTTTGTTTATGCTGTTACAATTGCCTTTTGAATATCTGGAGGATTATCTTTTAATGATTATGATGAGAATTTACCCAGTTGAGGTTACACAATATATGGAATAAATTGAACGAACCTTTAGATAACTATCTGGAGATCCAGTCAGCATTAGCTTTGTTTGATGATTTAGCTATGCAAGTTTCTTTAAATTCTTCCTTTATCCTCCTCCCTTTGTGTGTCAACTCAGGTGAACACCAATTCTTGTACTGGCAAGGGCAAGCAATGGACAGGGAGTAGATGTGAGAAAAAAAATTTGACAAAAAGCTTTACTGATTGTCGAAGGGGCGCATGGTTGGCGGAGTGTCAACTGAATATCATCAAATTGAATCAACCGTGCAAGAATCTGACTTTTTTTTTGCCCCTTCATAATTTTTTTTCTTGTTCTATTTTACCTTTTGGTTTGTTCAAAAAAACTTCCATTCTTGTAACATACTCATGGCCCAGCTAATCGTGCACAGACTTGGAAAAACATCCACTTCTGCCTTTTAGGAGAGAAACTCTAATCTGTACTGAGTTCATCATGTAAGATGGTGAAATAATCAATTAAAAGAAATCATTTATATATTTTTTTCATGTTATGGTTGGCATTTTGCAATTTTCATAATTTCATGGTCTTAAGTGTATTATGTAAATATCTTCTGATTGAATGATATATTATTTTACGTGATGAATTCAGTCCACGACTTTGAACTTTGTAGTGATATTTTTAATCAACTAAATTTTTTAGTTCATTAGTTTTGACCATATTGTACTTTTATGCATGGTATCGGATGACGTGTAACAATGCAAAGTATAGAATTTTATGATACAATCGTTGCTTGTTTTAAATTTTTTTGTTTTGATGTTTGGGTTTCCTCTTCTTGAATTAAGGTCTTCTGGATCTATACCTGTTGCACCAAACCCTGCAATCAAAATATAATGAGTACTTAGTTAATCATGTCTATAAATGGATACAAATTGATGTAAATTCAATTAGATTCGATTTTTTTTTTAAAAAAATTTGGTTGAGTTTGATTTTTAAGTAAAAAAATTTTAGTTGAATTAAATTGAAATGAATTTATAAAAAATTAATTTAGAAAAGGTTAAATTGATATTAAATCAAATCAAAATGATTTAATCATATTTAATTCATTATTTATGTTAAAAATATATCAAACATATTAAAAATATTATTTGTAGTAAAATTTAGACCTATTATTTACATTAAAAATTTTTAAAAACATTCAATTCAAATAGAATTGAACTATAATTAAATTTAATCAAATTGATTCTGTTAGTTTTTATTTTAAAATTTTAATTTTTCGATTTTGTTTAGTTAATTTCAATTTGATTTGAGCCAAATACCCACTCTTACATGTCTACAATTTCCGAAACAAGTCGACAGAAATTGTTAGAAGTGATTGTCAACCTGGATGTCATATGCTGGTCTCATAGGAATGCTTGCTCTACAATTACAAAACAATGCAGGGTAATCACGCTGCTTATGCTCTGCCTTTCAATGATACAAGGAAGCCTATAATTAGATCAGCCATGCGAGCATCATAAGCAGGTTCCTCAATTTCAAAGTGGCCAACTCCTAAGATAAGATGGGCTTGAACGCGGCCCGCAGCAGGCATTAGCTTGTTCTCCAACTGTTGTATGCTCGTGAACTCATCCTTTGTGCCCATAATAAAGAGTTTTGGTTTCCGAGACCGTATAATTGCTTTATGGTGACTTCCAAATAGAACAGAAGCGGCCAATCCGAAAGGGTAACCAATTCCTGCATACCCAATAACATCCTCTACCTCATCAACAGCAGAACCAGCAATTGAAGCTCCTAAAAAAAAACACAGGCATTTTAGTCACATGAGAAATCCAAACTTCTTTTTTGTGTGTGCTTCAAAACTATTAAAAGGGACGGAAATTGCTAGGATTTTAACTAGTTCTCTCTTGTTGTACTATTAAGGCAGACGCTCGGTTACAGGACTCTTAATCAATATTGTTTAGGAGATTTTTTGTTTTTGCTTTTAACTTTATGAGTTCACATCAAGTTCATCTCTTTTGGGTACCATTAAGGAGGTTCAATCACAAAATATTTGTTGATCCGAGTGGTAAGAGTTGGGTTCTCTTTAAATAAGATTTCGGATTCGAGTTTTGTGAATGAGATAATTAACTTTAAAAGAACTTCTCTCATTTGAAATTCGACCCAGCTCAAACCTGAATTAGTGGGTCCAATGTAATTTTTGAATATCAAGTGGCATAGGCCGGAAAAAAGAGGTTCAATCACACAATACTAATTATCTTTCTTATGATTTAATCAATAAGCAAAAACCCATACCTACAGAGGAACCCACTAACAAAATCTTATTAGCATGCAAGTTATGGGAGACCCATCTGCAAACCGAAACGACATCTTCAATTTCTGCAATGCCGGTGAGTGAACACCTCCCTGCGGACCTTCCAACACCTCTCATATCAAAGGTGATGGCAGTGAAGCCTTTGATGGACAGTCTTAAAGCAATTCCTTGCATTAGGCCTTGGCATCCACCCAGCTTAGAGTATGGATGAACCAGCACTATTGCCGTGCCAGAGGAGCTGCTGCCATTTTGTGGCTTGAAGATTCTTGCTTGGAGAGTGACCCCATCTGTGGTTGGAACGATGCATGATTCCATTGCACTCCTTGTTACCGTAAAGGAAAAGAGAGAAGGAAAGAAAAACTTAATAAGCAACAAATAATATTTCAATGTTGTTTGTGGTAATTATTTAGAGGAAGGAACATTAATTTAAAGTCTTAAAGGGTAGGAAAGATGAAGGTTGTTTAAGCAATGATGGAGGCTGTAAAATTTATTATTTTTAGGAGAAATGCAGTTCCTATAAACCATTTTGACAAGGAAGGGGTCTAAATTAAGGAAAGAATAAAACTCAATCCATTTGAGTGGGAAAGTAAGCTTCAATAAAATAGTAAAAATATCGCTATGTGCTGAGGTGTCCTCTAAGCATTTTTGTCTTTTTTTTGTTATTTGTCGCACTATTGTAAAATCAATCAATATATATAATTAGTTTTGAATTTGAATTTAATTATAGAAATAGTAAGTAATTATATTTATAATATAATATCTTTAACAAATGAAAATATAATATATTTTTATTTTACCAGGTAATAAGTAAAAATAATTAAATATTTAATTTTTCAATTAACTAAAAAGTATAGGAGTTTTCAACATAAAAATAATTTAGAAAGTTTAACAATATAAAATATTTTTCATATAAAAATAGTTTAAAAAGTTTAACAATATAGAAAATTGTTTACACTCATAATAATCAATATCTAGTTTTCTATCTAACAAAAAATTTTAAAAAAGGCTAACAAAGAAAAAATGAAATTATAAATTTTTTTTATTCTATATGAAAATATTATATTATTATTAAAATTTATTATATTAATTTAATTATAATTTTTTATTTTATTTATTTAATAATAATTGTTATAAATAATAATATATTATAAAATAATAATAAATTTCAATTAATATTTTATATATATTAATTTTTACTTAATTAATTAATCAAAATTATATTAAATTTATTTAAAATTTATTATTATTGTGTATGATGTCTAACTTCCAAGTAGTTATTCTCTCCTTGGACGAAATATGTGTAGAGACGTAGCCACGTTGGGCTAAGAGGGTGGCTGGAGTTTCTGATTTTCTTAAAAAAGAAAAAAATTAAGGGAATAATAGTAACTTTAAAAATAATAAAAATAGGAATATTATTCGTTTTGGTTCCTCAACTTGAAAATATGTTTAAAAAGACCAAATTAACTTCTTTTTTAATTAGTTTGCAATATATATTTATAATATGAGCCAATTGAATCCAATTTTGACAAAAAATATTTAAAAATTACTTTTTATTCTCAAATTTATCTTTAAATGACAAAATGTTGATAATTTTTTTTAAAAAAATAAAGAATTACAAAATGATGTGAATTGAATCTATTCATATAATTCTAGTATGGTATATAAAAAATTTTAAATCTCCATTTCTAAATTTATCAAAATTTCTCTTTAAGGTCTAATTGAGAAAAAAAAATTCTTCTAAAAAAAATAAGAAAAGAAAGCTGAGATTCTATAATTTTTTTCGATTCATATTTTTTTAATTTTGAATTTAATCTAAAATATAAAAGAATGCAAGCTGCGTTGGAGCATAATTTATATTTAAATTATTAAAGTAGAATTTATTAGATTCTCCGAACAAAATTTCTATAAGTCATTAACTTATTTTATTTCATATAATAAATTTGCAGAAATCATACAGTAACAGAAAGTCAACACAATCAATTTAATTTTCGTATTTAAAACCTATCAAATGTACATCCTAAAAATACATAACTAATATTATATCATATATAATATGCTGAAATTCCTTTAATATATTAAATACATATATCGAATCAATACATAATTCACACATAAAAAAAACTAATAAATTAATATAAATAATTTATAGATAATTTTTTTTTTTGTAAAAAAAAAATAACCTTCAGAGTATCGTCCACGACGATCACTAGCGCCATGAAGAGAGAAACACGGAAGAAGTGGAACCATAGAGGTAGAGGCAGAGGGAGACGGAAAACGACTCTTCTAAATAATTTTTTTCCATTTTCGAGCTTTTGCAATTCCTAGTTTTTAGAGTTTTTCTCTTTTTTAAACCCTAAAATATTAATTTTGTAATTCCCCCTAATTAATATATTTTAAAAAAATTCCCTTTTCTGCCTTTCAAATTTCATCTATGCTTCTTTCTTTTTCTTGTCTCATACGTTGTTAAATTATTGAATTATTGTTGATTCTGTTTTGGGATGGACAGAATGAGTGATAGACTTTGTGCGCATGGTGATCAATGATTATTGTTATGAAGGGCAGAGAAGATGGTGATCAAGTTGTTCGTTGGTGGTAATTGCAATGAATTTAAAACAGAAGGCGAAAAAATCTTTAGTTTGTAATATTAGTTGCAGTGCTGGTCTTTGATAGAAACAATATGTATTTTTTCAAAAAATATTTTCTCTAGTGATTTCTTATGCTATAAAATAGTTACTTGTCCATTTCTAATGAATCAAGATAACTATTTGTACAGATATAATTAGTTGATATCTGTTCCTCCACCACGGGAGGAGCTGATTGGAATTGTTTGAGCAACTCACGTAATTGTTGACATCTTGCCAATCAATTTTGATTAGCTTTTTAAATCTTTAGCTTTAGCTTGTTATTTATACATACAGAGAGAGAGAGAGAGAGAGAGAGAAGTTTGCTTCAAACCGTGTAGAATTTATGTATTTTTTAACCCATTCTTTGCTTTGGCTAATTTCTTTATATTCATGATGAATGGTGATATTGTATCTTGTTCCATTTATTTATTTTGTGTTTGGAATATGTTGGTTTCAGTTTTTACTTTACCGTTACACACACACACACACACTCTCTCTCTCTCTCTCTCTCTCTCTCCTTATTTGTTTACTTATCTCCAAAATATGGGTAGTTTCTTATGATTTCACCAATGGTAGTTTCATCTCACTGTTATATGAATATCAGTACAGAAACCGAGAGAACAAGTCTCTGATGCAGAGGCTCTTTTGGATATCACAAACTCATTGGTGACCTGTGTTAAGGCACACTGCAATGACGAAATAACTGCTCAGATTTTATTACTTGTCTCCTCAGAGACTTTGGGCAACAAGGTGGCTCTAGCAGTTTTGCAGAAGCTGGTAGGGACTCAATAAACCGCAAGAATATTGGAGTTGAAGTGTCTAGTTCTTTGAGGAGCTGTCCTGGGTGCCTCACCATGTAATAGCAGCAGAACCTTTTCTCTCAATGTGTTCTCTCTTGCAGAAATGCCGAACGTTGATTCACCTTTTTTTTTTTTTTTTTTTTTCTTCCTTTGGATTGGGCCTATGAATGCTGAATTAAAGCAACGGAAGGCTGCTGCTAAAAAACGTGTGAAACCAACTGAGGGTGTTCAGCCTGAAGAGGTAAGAGTGTTTTAACCAAGCTACAGTTTATTATATTTAAAAATAATAATTGATTGAAGAATTTGTTATTCCATATACAGTCAACTTTTATGATATCAGCCAATAGGAATCCAGTTAGACTTTTGGCTGTGCGTGGGAAATTGATATCCAGTTAATTTGGAATGTAAGAGCTGCTTTATGCTTAACTAAACAATAGTCTACTATTCTTGGTTCATTAATCAGTTGAAACCTTAAACTACTCGTCTCTTAGTCATTCACCATCCTCCTTGTGGAATTGAGCACTTAGCCATCATGGAACTTTTTGCAGGTTGATGGCCATCCAGCTAAAGAAAAAACAGATACAGATGAAAATATGGCAACTATGTTTAATATTTTAAGGAAGAAAAACAGTGTCAAGCTTGAGAATTTAGTGTTTAATGGAAGCTCTTTTGCACAGCTCGTGGAGAATTTGTTTACGTTGTCATTTCTAGTTGAAGATGGGCGAGTTGAAATCAAAGTGAATGAGAATGGCTGGCATATTGTCTGTAAGATCCTTATAATGCTTTCTTCCATCTGTTTTGCAACCTAAGTTAGTTGCCTCATCACTTCATCTAATTTTTTTGTCCTTATTGTTTAATATATTTTCTACGCATGTCAACTCCAGGAAATGCTGCTGCTGCCAGTGCAGTAGCCTCAGGGGAGGCTGTATACAGGCATTTTGTCTTCAGATTTTGACTTCAAGGATTGGAAGGTAATGCTGATTTGATATTCTAGAGTTTTACTGTTCAAAATTTGTGCATTTCTTTTCATTTTTTAATATTTTTATTAGGACAATTCTAAAGGCCTTTCAGACATCCAATATTGGTTTTTGAGAGCTATATTTCAAATTTGGGCATTAGCCCTAGACTACCTGATTTGAAGATTTTGTCAAATGCATTTGCTCTGAATTTTCCACAAGCTATTAGTAGACTGTAAATATGGCAGCCTAATATTATGGGTTTGAACTCATTACTGCAGCAACTTAATAACTGAGTTTTATGCTTTATTTTGCCCAATATAGATTATAATTGTTTAACATTGTTTTATAGTACTCCGTACTGGATACTATTTTTCCAATCCCAAATATACCTTTGAACTTCGTTTGCTCCTATTTGTTCAGCTTACTTGCTTCAGTTATAGCCTATTTTTTGCTAAGAGTAACTAATTCTTAGTTGCTAATGTGCTGGTCCCTAAAATTTCTCTTGCTTTTCCCAATAACATATGCCAATCTGAAATTTGCAGTTGATGGCATCTTCTGTTTGCGTTGGGGAGGAGGTAATGCCCCATAGAGATCAAATAAACCTATCGTGTAATACCCAACAAGATCCAGCCTCTGTAGAATCTCAAGAAAAAGGACCTACCGCTCCAATCCGCAAGTTATCCAGGAACCATGGCTTAGTTTTACAGGAAAAGACAATTGTGGATGACCCATTGCCTGAGAGTGGCGAAACTCAAGCTGGTACAAAGTTTATTCGGAAAGGGAAGCGTAAGTTAACATGACAATGGAGATTTAATCCAGTAGAAATTGGGATTTGCTCTTAGGTTATAGTCAATCAGCTATGTACATGCCTATAATACAACTAGTTCCTTCGATTCCATTCAATATCGAGGCGTAGATGTCAAATTTGGATCATCTGTTTCATTGTCGTCCCAATTATTTAGGGCTATTTGATCAGAGGAACTCTGATTGACATCAACAAATTCTTCTCTCATCCAAGCACTAGGGTGTAAGAGTTACTGTGAATATTTCTTTTTGAATAGCTTCTAAAAGATTTTTGAATGGCTTCAGAATGTTTTTGACCCAGTAAATTTTGTGCAGAATGGGAAATAAATAGAACATCTATTAATACTTTTATAGGGTTCATTGTATCAGTGGTACCGATAGTTGTAGTGGCAATCTACAGTCTCATACGTAGGCAGAACGCTTACATTCTAATCCCAACTTCAACTAGGAACTTCAATAAATTACCAAACAAATGATGAATATCAAATTTTTCTTTCATCAGCCTGTATAGAATGATGATGCTCTAACTTCCTGCGATGGTTCCACTTCCACCCATTTGCCTTTTCTTCTACACAATTGGCAGTAATATTAAGCAACCAAATATCTCATAAGGCCCTGCTACTAGGCAAAGAGGCTATCGTCCACCTTAGGAGTATGCCAGACCCAGGTATATATCATATGCAATTACTGATCACAAAATGAATGGTTACCGTGTAGGATTTGAAATTTTACAAGCCACAGAGGATGCCCAGAATGCAGAGATGGAAGAAATAATTCCTACTAAAAGAACATGTGGATTATCCTCTCATCAAAAGGTGGAGTAAATCAGCTATTCCTCATGACATGATATAGGTCAAATGAAAAAAGGTTTACATTTATTTTAAATTAAAAAAAAAAAGATTCAGACGTCCACTCAACAAGATTTTTCTAATTTCAGCCTGACCTTCAGTTGTCCTTTGGAATGTCAAGGTTAACAAATATTGGGCTGTCAACTCCTACTCCCATTGCATTTAGACCATTGTCAACATACACAACAGCACCAGTAATTGCTGAGGCCAATGGTGAAGCCAAGAAGGCAGCTGTGTTCCCCACCTCCTCTGTTTGCATACACTTGAAACTTAGAGAAGTTCAACAGAAGAACACAGTCCACAGCAATGCATGTCATTGAAAAACGATATTTGGTTTTACAATTTCTTCATTGGGGGTCGAATGACAAGCAAAAGAGCTTATTATCATGAAGAAAACAATTTTTGAAAATTTGAAAATTAATTGAAACTTTTCGTTTGAAAAGGAACTAGCTAATTACTTTTTCCCATTTTGTTCATTATTTTATTCACTCATTTCATAGCACAACCAAATGCAAAACCAGATGTCTGTTAGCTCCTACTCACCTGCAGATAGTTCCTTCTGTAGAGGAGCATTGGCCAATGAATAATCAATCATCATATCAATAAATCCAATTGCTTTTGCAGCACGACTTCTTAGTGGGCCTAACAATTTCAAAAATCATGAAAAGATAGAATACATATCTGTAGGTCACAGCAAAAGATATTAAACAAAAACAGCTTCAGACGGTAGCATTGATTTTAGATTTGATGCTATGGAGAAAGAAAGAGATAAGGTGGGGGGCTACGAACTTAATTGCTTGTGCCTTGCATGCCAAAACAATACCATTCGAGAATCTTAATGTAGAACTAACGACCGTGCCAATCAAAACCACAACAAATGAATGCAAGTTATAAACTTACTGAAAATTAGTTCTAATCAGTTGGTGTAGTGGTTCTCTTCTCTGGACTTTGAAGGTGTCAGATACTACAGAATGTCTATACTTCCAGAAATTACACCAGTGCAATGGTTGTCTAAATAATGATGGGCAAATTCTTGAGTAGTTCGACTGGACATGACTCATTTTCAGTTACAGCCTTGAATGAACCAACCAAACCACAGGCTCCCATTTAATACGCAGGTGATTGCTTCTATCATGCTAGGATGTCTAAGTTACATGAGCAAACTAGATTTTGCAAGACAGTGAAAGTGCTGAGTCCAGGGGGAACACGTGCATCAGTAGAAGAGGCAGGTGTTAGTGGATGGGAGATCACAGAAATTATGCAAATATGCATAACATTTTCTAAAGATTTACTAAGTGATATTGTTCTTTGAATCACATAAATGCAGCAGATAATTACAGTTACATTAACAGGTCTCTAAACCTTCTAAAGTTTGAAATCAGGAAATGTCAATAATTCAGGAGTATGGGTTAGTACAACAAAAAAGTAGCTCCTAGTTTTGGGTAATAACACCCCTTTTGAATATCAAGCCACCAACATACCTGCTGATATTGTGTTGACTCTGATTTTGTGCTTTCTTCCAGCTTCAAAAGCCAACACCTGAACAAGTTACAGAAGTAGGCAATTTTTCAAAGGGATGCTAGAATATGATCAATAAGTGAGATACACTTCACATTGAACCAAAAAAAAAAAAAAACCCACACGCGTATCACTCTCCAGAGCAGCCTTCGCTGAACTCATACCTCCACCATACCTGCGCATGTTAAACAATTTGAAATGGTTTATTTTTCAAAGAAAAATTAAACGTAACAGCACTGGTGAGGGATAGAAATAGAAACATTCCCAAATGTGCCATACCCTGGAATGATCCTTTCGGAGGCAATGTAGGTTAGTGAAATCGAAGAACTGCCTGTGACATCAACATGAAAATTCAAGTTCTTATCAATTCTCTAGCATGGCCTTGATAAATTGTTTGGGGCTTCAGGAGTAGGTTGAAGTGGGGATAAAAGTTCAATATAAAAGGAAAAAATTATGACAAGTGTACCTGGATTCATAATTGGAATGAAATGCTTAAGTAAGGAGACAAATGAGTAACTTGATGCTGATATCGCTGCAAGATATCCATTCCTCGATGTCTCCAGAAGAGGTTTGGTAACCTGAACAAGTTGAATACTTAAGTCCCACAAAAGATCTAGAAAGAGCAGCATAAAAGGAAATGTTAATGGCACTACCTCTGGCCCATTAGCAAGTGAGTGCACAAGGATGTCAATGCTGCCAAAATCCTGCTTCACTGACTCAACAAGCTCCTGCAAGACATAATTGCAGCTTTAGTCCAATTTTTTAACCCAAATAAATGTTTTCCGCAGAAAGTACACATAAAGCTTAGACCATTCAGCAAAACAAAAGAGAAAGATTATGCATTTCAATGCTGGAAATTGATCGTGACATGTTGAATAGGAAGTGATTTCATTTCTATAGAGAAGTACATAACTGAAAACATATTGAATGCCAACTTGCAAGCAGATAATTTATGCCTCAGAAACTCTTGTATGCAATGCTGACCTCTTAATTGATGCAAATGTTGCGTCATTGACATTTGGTTGGGTAAAGAAATTGTGGCACCATTTCTATCATTTGCAATTTACTATGAAAAAGAATCACATACTAGTCATTTTATTATATTAATAGGCACTTCTGCAATGTGATCTGTTGGTATATTTGTACACGTTAAACAGAAGAAATAAATTAGGGTTCATAAAATCCACATAATATTGACATATCAATTCGATAACTTACTTTAACAATCTTGAGCGTGCATGCTAATTCATAAATGACAAGGCAATCTACAGAATGCTTTATCATATCACATTAAAAGTTGCAAAACCATAGGATCCTATTTTTAATGCGCATCATATCTATCTAATTGACTAATGATGGATAGTATTAAAGGGTAATTATTTTCATAAGCATGATAAATGTATAGAAAAATAATACCTGAACAGTCCATTTTGAGGCCCCTGCATAGCGTTTGTTTGTTTTTACCTGAACAAACCCACAAATATGAGTATAACCAAATACTATTAATATTACATTGTATCGTCCAGTCCATAGATTCAATGAAATACTAAATACTACTATTACATCTTCAGGAACATCCTCAGGACTGTCAAAAACTGCATCCATTGGATAAACTTTGGTAATTTCCATTAAAGAACCATCTGGCAATCTGAAAAAAATATCAATAATTAGCACGGAGCCAGTAGAGATCATCTAACAATTAATTATCTGCATGTAATTCAAGAAGTGCAAATTATGTTCTCACATGCATGATTCATCAAATTTCCCACGCCGCAAACTGCTTTCAAATATGTTCAGTGCCTGTAGAAATGATGCTCTTCATAAAACACTGTACAGATTTATCTGAAGTTGAGAATATCAACCAACAAAACGGAACTAACTTAGATCAATTTACGTACAGGCACCCATGTACCGACAATAATCTCAGCGCCTGCTGCAGCAAGAGATTTTGCAATTGCCCAACCATATCCATGGTCATCAGCTACACCAGCAATAAATGCTCTCTTACCTGCTGATAATTGTCCATTGTTAGACATGTCATGAATCCAATTGACCATGGAAGTGACTATCAAAAGCCAATGCTCAATGCTAGAACAGTAAATAAGTATTCTCTTGTTCCCAACATTCTTCAAAGACCTCACAGCTAAGCTAACCGTATGTCTTCTCTTGCCTATAGATGTTACTGTACATCCTCTCCATTTAGACATAATTCATAACTTCTAGCATTGATTTTACAGTAATGCAATAGCAACAACTCCATATCTAGATCAATGACCACTCATTGACCAAAGAATTTCATGCAAACTTGCTAATATAACCGCATTTCAGCAAACCTATAGCTTTGTTTCAGAGAGTTCATTTTCTTTTCAATTTCTGCTTGAGTGATATGATAAAAGTGATTTCTGCACTTTCATATGATCTCATGATTCAGATCACCCAACATGAATTTATATAATATGTTTTCCTTTTGTTAGACTTACTTTAGATTCCTTGAAACAATCAGGACTCATTTGTTACGTGCTGACAATTGAAATCATTTGATGAACACTCATTTATTTGTTACTGTGATATCATGTTCCAAAGAAAAATGCTGATTTTTCCAGTAAAAGCTAATTTCAAACCATAATTATTCATTAACATCACCGAATCTGCTTGTTCAAATGCATGCCAGTCCCAAGGACATAGAACTTAGTTGAACTTTGATAAAGAAACAATCTCTAGGAGCAACGTTTCTGAAAAATTTCTAATAGAATAGTATTATTAGTAGAGAAAACTTCCAACTCAAACCTAAGCATATGTAAGACCTGCCTAAGCTTAGCCAGGCAGCATTGTGGCAATGTGGGAATAATGTCTGAAGACATTTATATCAATTTCTTATTTTCAATATTTTAACATTGTATGTACCATTTATGCTGAATAAATTATCAAATTTTGAATGGCTAAAATACAGATATAATTTTTTATAACTGTGAAAGAGGTGTAAACAAAGACACATAACCTCTTAAATCAATAGGCAATCCAGGTAGAGGCTTGTTTTCATTTGATGCAGACATTGCTCTTGTAACAACCTTTTTATATTGCATGGGCACTGAAGTAAGATTCCGTGAGAATGGCTGCCTCGATGAGATATGGGAGGTGCTTCTAAGCCTAGTCCAAGATGCCACTTTAGACTCAGTACTAAAACTAGCTAAGCTTGTCATGAATGCTTTATGAGAAGAAGACAGGCAACTATTGATTGTTGCCATGTATATGCTAGGAGTTGCAGCTGCAGCCATATTCTGTATGGTCAACTACCAAATCTTAAAATAGTCTGCAGGATCAACAAAAAGGTATACACAATAAACAAGAGAACATAGTAACACCTATTCTACAAGGATGACACCAATTACATAGAAACCAAAATTATATAACTTTTTATGAAGAAAAGAAGAAACAGAAATGGAGTGAGGGGCAGAAGAGAAAATTGCAAAAACGATGCAACATATCACACAAGATTGCATTGCCAGTAAGCCATCAATAGCACTGTATAATATTAAAGATCATAAAAATTGCAATAAAATCACACAGCAAATCTATTTTGTTAACGTGTCAAAAATGCAAATTTCACCAATAAAACACAGCCCTAGAACCATTTTATCTAAAACTAACAGAAACCATCACAGAATTTTAGTAAGGATGACAATTCACAAGCCCAAATTTTGAATGTGGACACAAGAAAAGAAAAAGGACAGCGTCAATAATTTTTCTGAGCTGAACAGCTGAAAATTACTAACAGTAACATATTACAAGCATTCCAAATTCTTGAGCAGGAAATTTTCATGGAAATGGCAATTTAAAACACATAAACACATCTAGAACCATAAAGAAACAGTGTTCAGTGTAATACTACCATCGTAGCAAATATCAAGGCATCTATCAAAGCCAACGAACATTTTATCATTTTAGCACGCCAAAATTCAAAAATCCTATAAAAACATACTAAACAGGAAATGGATTCAGCCAAATACAGAAGAAGAAGTAGAATTTTATATACTTCTTAACTCAAATGCGCAAATGGGTAGTAAAATATCATATATGAACGAGAAGATCAAAGATCAAAACTTTAATAATAAAACCACATTAGAGCAACATTTTTCTTGACTTCTAAACTTCATACTTACAGAGGAAAATGAGAAAACTCACCAAATGGGATGACAAGATTTGAACGTAGAAAGAAGGGGTGATTTGGGGGGCAGGAAATAATGGTTTAGAACTGCATATAATGTGTATTTAACTGTTATATATGTGATCTGTAAAAGGGTTTCGATGAAACCAAAGTGGAGCTGTTGGGCAAGGCTTTGTAATTGCCGTGAGAAACTGGTGGAAAGAGCGTTTCCTAGCTGTTGGTTTTGGAGCTCACTGAAAGTACCATTTTACCCTTCTCCAGCACTGCTAGAGTTTTTTTTATAAGTTTATTTTCTCCTTATTTATTTTTTCTATACAAATTAATTAGAGTTTTCACCCTAGCTTTCTTCAATAATAGACAAGGTCTCCCTACCATCAAACTATACATTAATATTTTTATTAAAAACTTAAAAGAATTATGAGTTTCAACCTAAATTTGTGCCTCGGAGAATCCAAAGGATAGTTCTTCACAAGGCGAAATATAATATACACTCTCTATCCTTGTATCATGTAGAAAAAAAGATAAGAATCCTATAAAAGCAAACCATTTTTATTTTTTGCTATCTCTAAATGTAGAAAGTCAAAATATTATTATTGATAACATTCATATGTTACATTTATATCTAATAACATTTTTAAATATAAAAAATTGACGCCTTGTGAGTCTTGCCAATATGACAAGTTGAAGTCTTTCTTGTCCAGGAGATAAGATTTCTTTCCCGTAGGTTTCTTTTTTTTTTCTTGTTTGTCCTTTAGTTTCTATTTTCAACTATGGCCATCAATAACTTTTCTAGAAACCAAACCATGGAAGAGGCTTATGCTTCGTTAACAATCACAGAGGAGGAAGAAAATGGGCTTGAGTTCAGAAGTGAGGAAGTTGGCTCTGGTAAGGAGGATTTTCGATGGTGTTTGGTCGGTAACTTTCTTACTGATAAAAATATCAATTTTATTGCCATGAAGAATGTGCTAGCTTCTCTTTGGATGCCTGGTCGTGGTGTTTGCATTACAGACATAGGCTCTCAAATCTTCTTGTTCCAATTCTTTCATAAGATTGACATCTTATAGGTGATCGAAAATGGCCCTTGGACATTTGAACGACATCTCCTCATTGTGAAGAAGCTATCATATGAGGATCAACCCACCAAAACTCGTCTTTTTCATGTGGATTTTTGGATACAGGTATACAATCTGTCAATGGGATTTCTATCTGAAAAAGTTGGCAAAGAAATAGGTAATTATGTTGGTTCATTTGTTCTTTCAGATCCTAACAACTTCATAGGTGCTTGGTGTACCTATCTTTGTATTCAAGTATCCATGGATGTAAGGAAACCCCTTAAACGGAGAACAAAAATCAAGAAGGTGGGAGGGGATTGGTATTGGATAGATTTTAAATATGAAAGATTACTAGCCTTTTGTTTTATTTGTGGATTCCTTAGACATATTGACTCATTTTGTCCTCATTTATTTGAAAGTCTGTTTAGGTGTGTGGAAAAAGCTTATGGTCCTTAGTTAAAAGTGGTGGTGCAAGAAGGAAATCAGAATATTGAGGAGAGATGATTGCAGTTTGAGCCACTAAGTAAGGTTGATAGGGTTACTCTTAAGGGTCAATAAGCCATGGTGGTTGATCCTGTTAATCATGCATTGATTTTTTCAAACATGAAAAGTGGCAGAATTAGTGGTCTTAATGGTGTAGACAAAGGCGTTGATCAAGAAGGAGATCTACGTGATAGTGGCAATAAGGAAAGTCAAACTAATTTCATACACAATCAGGGAACTGCCCTAAGTGATAGGTTGGTAGTGTTGGAGGTTAAAAAACATCATCAAGAGGTAGGTGATGATCTTTTAAGGACTAGCATGGGCCTGATTCTAGTCAAACTATGATAAGCCGAATGGATCCAAAAAATGAACTAAAGGCGAGACCTAGGAACTAGGCTCGCCTATTATCATGAGTACTTATCTTGGAACTGTTATGGGCTAAGCAAGCCACGAGCAATCCCAGTCCTAAAGGATATTATCCAACTTAAGAAGCCTAAGCTTTTTTTTCTTATGGAAACACTTATTACTAAGGACAGGATGGAAAGGGTCCCACACCAACTTGGGTATGATGGTCTTTGTGTGGTGGATTGTATGGGTCACTCAAGTGGGCTCGTATTCCTTTGGAGAGATATGAGATTAGTTAAAATTTTGGGCAACTCTAAAAACTATATTGATGTTGAGGTGTTGGAATTTGGGGGTGTGGAGGTTTACGGGTTACTATAGGGAACCTTCTAGAAATTACAGGTATGAATCATGAAATTTACTAAGGCAGCTAGCTTCAATTTCCTCACTACCTTGGAGCACTATGGGAGACTTCAATGACATATTACATTCATGGTAGAAGCGAAGGGGTAGTATGCAGCCTTATAGGTTAATTAAAAGGTTTCAAGAAGCGATTGTTGATTACAGTTTGGTTGACTTAGGTTTGGAAGGTACCAATTCACTTGGGAATGGGCTAGAGTATACAACATTAGGTGGAAGAGAGGTTAGATTAGGGTTATAAGTTGGATGCATATGTTCACAGAAGCTAAAATTGTGTCCTTGGATACCTCTTCTTCTGACTACTTACCCATTTTTCTAGAGTTGCGTAAAGCCATGCTTTTTCCCTGTATCATAAGTTTCAATTTAAGAATTCTTAGCTTCGCGATCAAGAGTGTGAGGCAGTTGTTACTAGAAGTTGGGAAATGACTTGTCTTGTGACGTCCGGGTAAAAATTTTGAAGTGTGGTCAAGATCTAATGAACTGGGGTTATCATTTGGTTTTTTGATTTCAAGGATAAAATTTAAGCTAACAAGACCCATATAAAGAGACTTCGGTACCAGCGAGATGCTAAAGGTATTGAGGAATTTCGAAAAGCCTCTGTAGAGTATGTCAAATCGTTGAAGCAATAAGAAGTTTACTGGCAACAACAAGCCAAACAATATTGGCTACGTGAAGGGGATTCAAACTCAAAGTTTTTCCATACTTATGCATCCAGACATAGGAAAAAGAACAAAATCTCTAAACTAAGGGATGAGAATGGGGAATGGCATGTTAATACTAATGAGATAGATGTTGTTATGGTTTATTATTTCATGAGGTTGTTTACAATGCATCAAGGTAGTTTGGAGGCTATTTTGGAGTATGTACGACCTAAGGTCACAACTAAATAAAATAGGGAAATTGTGACTCTAATTTTTTAGAAGGAAATTCATGATGCTTTATTTGTTATCCATATGGATAAATAACTAAGGTTGGATGGTTTGAATGCAGCTTTCTTTCAAAGATTCTAGGCTATTTTAGGTAAGGACATAATTATGGTTTGTAAATGTTTCTTTTTGTCTGGCTTATTTTCGGAGGGGCTTAATGATACAATGATTATTCTAATTCCAAAGAAGCCAAATTGAACTGTTATAGGAGACTTAAGACCAATTACCTTATGTAATGTAGTTTATAAGGTGTTTGCCAAAATCCTTGTAAATCCAATTGATATGATCCTAATTTGTACCCATCATGAGAATTCACTCAAGATCAAAAGACTAAGATCAAGGGCATACGTAAAGAGGGATAACGATAGAAGTGATAACATGTATATCTAATATCCATTACAAGGAATTAGTGGTCTAATGATAAGGGCAAAGACTAAAAGAATGAAAGAAGCTTTGCAAGGATTGATCGTGGAATTGTAAGAGCAAAATGGAGGATCTTCTTCTAATTAAAAACAAGTCCTTTTACACCTTAATTGCATAGGAGGAAGCTCAAAAAGAAAGCTAAAAAAGAAAGCTATAAGTCAATAGAAATTTGTTTAAAGGCAGAAACATTGAGTATGACCATGCACACATCCATGCAACTAGGAAGCACAACCATGTGGACAACCATGCTTCGAAGAGACAAAATTTTTAGCACGACCATGTGCACAACCATGCATCAATGATGAGTGACGAAATAATGGGCAGGAAGTTGACGTATGACCGTGTATTAAAGGTAAGTAACTAGTATTAGAATCGCACACTCGCAAACCATGCATCAATGATGAGTAACAAAATAATGGGCAGAAAGTTGGCGTACGACCATGTATCTAAGGTAAGTAACTAGTATCAAAATTGTGCACTAGCACAACCATGCGCACTACCACGCGTCTCAAGTGACAATTCAAGATTCTTATTTTTGTTAGCCATTTTTTAGTTTTCTTACCTCCTTTTTAGTAGATATCTTGTCTAAAATATATTTTCTACTTAAATATGACTTTGTTTAGGGATATTAGGCCTTTTTCTAGATAGGAAATTTTTCTTTGTAAAGTTTTATGTAAGTCATAACCTTGTATTATGAAAATAAGGAATTAATCTTGAATCAATATTTTTGAGTTTTGGTAAGTTTATGCTTTGTTTTCTTGTATTCTTGATAGAATACAAAATTAGACTTATCAAAGGAGTGATCAACACTTGTGGCATCTTCAAGATTAGGATTTTAGGGACATAGTTTCCTTAAGGTTCTAATCTTTTAATTGATAATTAGATTTCTAGACTTTCTTTAGTAAAGAAGCAATTCATATAAAGAGTTCCTAGGGCAGATCTCCTAACAGGTTCTTTATCAGTTGGTATTAGAGCTCGAATTTTAAAAGTAGGTTACGTATCCTTTGTTATCATTTGTTTCATATCTTTTTTGTTTTCGTTTCTCTAAATCGTCTTCTTCTAGTTTGATTTTTCATCTATCTATTTCTTGTGTTTCTTTTATTTCTTTTCTATGATAACTTGTCAATCAAATTGAATACCATTGATTTCAAATTATTGATGTTAGGTTTCAATATACATATTTAAAGTTTGCAATGCTTTATAATTGTTCGGTTTAAAATTTCATTATTGGAGTTCGCATCACTTGAACTCAAAGGTGTTCGTTTGATATTTTATTTTTTAAAAAAAAAGAAAACAAAGTAAATTTATTAAATAAAAAAGATAAGAAATTGAAAAAAAAAGCCTTTGCAATTTTCATATCCAAAAAAAAAAAAAAAGGATTTTGTTTCAATTTATTGGGAATAATTGAGTTGTTTATTTTTCTTGTGTCTCTTTATACAAGTTGTTTTCTTTGTGTCTATTGTCCCTAGGCACCAAGAAGGGGGGTTGAATTGGTGTTTAAAAATTTAAACTAAAGATTAAGGGAAGAAGAAAGAATTGCAAGGAGACAAAGATTTGATAATGGTTCGGGCAAAACAATCCCTACATCCACTCCCCAATCACTCAATTGGGTATTTTACTAATTCAATGGTGTTTTTCAAGCTCACACCCAACTTACTACAACTTGTGTTTTAATGGCTAACACACAACCTTACAATAAAG